>JAVSBS010015999.1:55283-96741 GCA_033124195.1 Coracias cyanogaster
AGTCTCCATCTCAAACACCCGCCGAGAATAATAAACAACAAAAACTCACCTAATACTAACTTTGGAAAAAGAAGAAAGGATCGTAAGAAACTCAAACACCACAAACTTCGCAGTCGCTCTCACAGCCACGCTCCGCTCGCTCCACAAACGCCCACGCATGCGCACGAGAGAGAGAGAGAGAGAGAGAGAGAGAGAGAGAGAGAGATTTTAACCACATATTTATTAACTACACAAATTCAGGTACAACTTACAAAATCACAGTTACTCAAAAACTCCAAAAAATTTCAATGCATCATTTTCAATACAGCACACAACTTTTTCTACACTCCAAACCACTTCAAATTCTTCCAATTTCTTCATATGAGAGTAAAAAATAAAATCATGTTTTACTCTAGCTTTTATGAGTCCCTTGAACAAACATTCAACATTTTTACTGGTACCATGAGCAATTCTATATTTCCTACTAATATAAACTGCCATTTTGGCTTGACCCAAAATAAAATTTAACAACCGTCCTTTCCTCTTTTTCCTTTTACAATATTTAAAACCAAAACTGATAAATTCCCTTATTTTGGTAAAATCGAAGTAACAATCCACTAATATAATGTTTAAGACAAATACAATATTAATTTCCTTGTTCTCATATTCATGGAATCACAGAATCATAGAATCATTTAGGTTGGAAAAGACCTCTAAGATCATCAAGTCCAACCTTCTTCCCAACATCTCCCTGACCCCTAGACCATGTCCTGAAACACCAGATGTACTCATTTTTTGATAGTGACTCCACCAATTCCCTGGGCATACTGTTGCTATGCCTAACCACTTTTTCAACTAAAGAATTTCTTCCTAATATCCGACCTAAACCTCCCCTGGTGCAACTTGAGGCCATTACCTCTTGTCCTGTCATTAGTTACCCAGGAAAAGAGACCAGCACCAGCCTCACTACAACCTCCTTTTAGGTAGTTGTAGAGAGCAATGAGGTCTCCTCTCAGCCTCCTCCTCTCCAGACTAAGCAATCCCTGTTCCCTTGGGCGCTCCTCATATGACATGTTCTCCAGACCCCTCACCAGCTTCGTTGCCCTTCTCTGTACCCGCTCCAGCACCTCAATGTCCTTCTTGTACTGTGGCGCCCAGAACTGGACACAGGACTCAAGGTGCAGTCTCACGAGTGCCAAGTACAGGGGCACAATCACCTCCCTACTCCTGCTGGTCACACCATTTCTGATTCAGGCCAGGATGCTGCTGGCCCTCTTGGCCACCTGGGCACACTGTTGGCTCGGTTCATGTTCAGCCGGCTGTCAACCAACATCCCCAGGTCCTTCTCTGCCAGGCAGCTTTCCAGCCACTCCTAGATAGACAACATCCAGATAGACAACTAGATAGACAACTCCAGATAGACAACATCCACAGCATTTCCCTCATCCACTAAACAAGTCACCTTGTCACAGAACAAATTGATGTAATTCAAGCAGGACCTGCCTTTCATAAACCCATGCTAGCTGGATCTGATCAACTAGTTGTCCTGTACATACCTTGTGATGGCACTCAAGATGATCTGCTCCATAACTTTCCTCAGCACCAAGGTCGAACTGACAGACCTGTAGTTCCCTGGATCCTCCTTTTGGCCCTTCTTGTAGATGGGTGTCATGTTTGCTAACCTCCAGTCCACTGGAACCTTCCTGGTTAGCCAGGACTGCTGATAAATGATGCAATGTGTCTTGATAAGCACTTCCACGAACTCCCTCAGTACCCTTGAGTGGGTCTCATCAGACCCCGTAGAGGGAATCGCATCATTAAAAACTTCAAACGTGAGAATTACTGATCAGCAGTATAACATCATGGTCATGCTCTCCAATTATTGGTGTAATTTTTAACATTCTTTCAGATGAGTAGGATTTGGAGGTATAATACATTTAAGAATATAAACGGACAGATATGTGAATTTCAGAAGCTTTTCCTGTTTTCTAAATTTTTCATTTTACTGGCTGCATTAATGAATTATAACAGACAAATTTGAGGTCATTTTCTTCAAAATTAAAAATTAATTTTCATCTGAAACTTACTGTCTCATTCTTAGCAACAGATCTCATTTTAACAAGATCTCTTGGTATGTTTCAGCTAGAATATTTCCAATGTAGCCAATAGCTGTATTATTCTGCACAATCCAGATGAGGAATACATGAAACTTCTTGAACCAAACATGCTAGAAATAACATTTTTCTGAATATCAGGTTAGAAACATATTATGAACATAATTGAATTTATTACTATTCCCAAGAGGCAATTACTGTTTCAGTGAGAACAAAACAGTGTCTTATTGGAGACATGAAAATACCATGTATCTGTTTGCCAAATATATCACTATACTGTACACAAAAGAGCTGAATACTTGTTAATAGCAGCAAAAAGATTGAATGCTAAATATGGTTATCACAACTCAACTGATGTGAAGTCAAAAAAAGGTTGTAACTGGCTACTATGAACATGTTGATATGAAACATATTTTTAAATCACTCAAGAGTTGATCTAAATGTGGTTTTATTAGCATAATGCATGGTAATGGATAACAAGCAAAGAGTTGAAAAAATATTTAAGTTAAAAATAATACTTAAATAGCCTAAATATCTATTCCCTTTCAGTTTTTTTTTAAGGCTTCTTTTCCAATACCACATTCAAAAATGTCACAAAGTGGCAAAACTCAGGTGGTTTGACTCTAATCGCAGTTGGTTTGTGGGTTTTATTAATAGCAAGATTAACCAGCAATCAGTAAACTATACATTGGGGTCGTTATCAGCAATGCAACAGGTAAACCACAACATTAGATGCTAATAAAATGTTAATATATATATACACATAGCTAAATAGTCTTCTTACACGTAATCCCAGCAACAAATGGACACACAGAGTTACATGCAGACACCTCCCACTCACAGGACACATGGTTTACCAGCAGGTTCTCCTCTACACACCTGTCCTGTAGGAGATGTGGGCTCCTTACATTTGTGTGTATCTCTGCAGCCTGGTAATGCCCACGCTGGTGAGACGACACCCCTCGAGTTCACACTTGCACACTCAAGGTGTGTGTCCTTGCGTGGTGCACAGTGTTATCAGTTTGGGGCATATGCCCTTTCAGAGAGTTTTGGGTGTCCATTTATATACACTCTTCTTTGCCAAGACCCAAGATGCCAGTTTTGTGTGTGTTTTTTTCTCACTAATTCACCTTTTTTGACCATATATGTCTTGTTTATTTATTTCAAGGAACTGTGTGCATTTTCTGTCTCATTGTTTTATGAATATTTTTTGAGTGAGTCATGTCTTTTTTTTCTTTTCTGCCTTGATACCCAATGACTAATGCTTACTCAAAGTCTTAATTCTAGTCCATAGAAAATCTGTGGGGAAAATCACATTCTGAATAGAAAAATGAAAATTCTGAAGATGTTTGGAAAGGCAAAAACTAGATAACATGTACTTAGAAGTGAAATATTCAAATTATTACTAATATATGTCTTAGATCCCAAGTTTTGCATCTTACTACAAGATCTAGTTTCTCATCAGTATGCGTGTGCTAAAGTTATAAACTAAATGTCCCAAATTCTCCAGCAGTCAGATGTCAGGCTGGTTTCCAATGAAAAACATTGCCTTTAGGTCATCTAAAGATTTTTTTCAAAATCCTTTCTTAGAATGTCCTGGTTTCCATAAATCAGATTGTTTTCACATAAAAAAACCAGCTCTATTGACAAACGATGCATGGTCAACATGGTCCAAAGAAGACTGGCTTTCCCTTTTTCTAGCTTTGCCTTTGTCTTTAGGCATTGACTCTCCTCCACGTTTTCCACTGGTATGTGTTATTTTTACTTCTTTGCTTTTGTGGAATCCCCCTTTTTGGAAGCCAGCCCATGTGCAGTCTCTAGAGGGAGGAGGAGATTGTTCCTCCTCCTGATTTCTCAGGCTCTCAGGTTCAGCTGTAAACTTCCAACTCCCTGCCGTGCCTCTTTCATGGTCTTCCACCCGCCATGCTCTATGGTCTTCAATCCCTCTTTGGGGAAAAAAATAGTCTGTTCAGGGCAGAAGAGCTTTCAAACAGCCAAACCTCCAGGGTAACATAAAGAGAAACTTTCAAGGAATTAGAGGCAGCTGTGTAGAGCTTGGTACAGTGCTGAAAGTCACTGGCTTGGCTGAAACCAAGTCTGAAATCAAGGACCTACCTACAAGGATGCTATAGGCAGGTGGGGAATTGCACAAAAAGCTTTTATAAATTATGTTCTGTCCTCCTCGGTCAATCTGAGGTTTTTTTCTGTTAAAAATAAATCATTGTAGTTTTTACTCCAAAGACATCATGGGGTTTTTTTTTATTTAAAAATCTGGTTTTCTCTGTGAAGCTCACAATGAGGAAAATGTCTAGATAGGTCTGTGTCAAAGTTGTGGCCAGCTCAGGATTCCATTACTCCATTGTTCTGTGTAAGCTCACCACCTCCTTTTTCTTAGGCCAGTATTACAGGTATTATCTTTGATTTAAATCTTGTTTCTGAGGCCTGCCCACTAAGGCTATGTTCCCGTCTTGCCATACTCCCCTATATGATAATTTAAGGTCAGTTTTTCTTATCTTTCCAGAATGATCAGGCTCTGCATTAAGTGATGCATACCTCACATAGTACAATTTCCTCTTACTTAGTCTGAATAACATCTGTACTTCTCCATTCATTTCTATTCAAAATGTTGCTGTTAATATTAGCTCCCTGGGTACTTTTTATACTCTTAGTTTCTTGGTTTCCCCCACTAGTTCCTTGCTCTGTCTGCACAGAACACAATAAAAATGAAAAAAAATGCAAAATGTTGTAACAGAGTTGTGGTTTTATATATGGAACAGATTGCTAATTCTGCATCCAGATTTTTTATACTTGGAGAGGGGATAGATGGAGGAGAAAAAAGCAAGAAAGTAATGAACGAGACAATTCTGAAATGTCAACATTTTTTTGAAGTTCTTTGAATATTTTTTCTCTAGGTCTTGAGAAGAAAGTTAGCTGAAATGTTCAGATCTGAAAATTAAATGGCTTTGTCTTTTTCTATATATATTTATATTTTTAGGTCCGAACATGGATTCTTACAGTGGGATACACAACTGCATTTGGAGCAATGTTTGCAAAAACGTGGAGAGTTCATGCAATTTTCAAAAATGTAAAAATGAAGAAAAAGGTGAGGGGAAGTAAACTCTTTTCTTGTTGCCCTCTTAATATAAGTTTCTGGTTTGCTGTCTTTCCTGGATGGCCATACTTGTGCTGTCTCTGTTCATGTGACACATCCAAAGATTCAGAATAGTTTGATACTAGGGCTTTCTTGGTCTCCTTTTTAGTCTCTCAGAGTTGGAGCTGAGCATCAGCCCTTCAGTCTTTATGAAGAGAGATGGACGGTGTGGATGGTTGTAAACTGTCAAAGTGAATTCAGATCCTCACTCTGAATTAAGATGTTGTTTCAGCATCTAGAGGCCTCCTTCTGGCAGGTTCCCAGCTGTTATGAAATGTTTTCTGTATATGCCTATTGGGGATACAGGTATTACATGCAAGTTTCTTATGGATTGGTAGGAGGAGGCAAGAGAAAGTACTGTTTACAGAGCTTTCTATTTCTAATTTTGTTTGAAACTGCATAAGCTTACCCTAAGACTGATTGGAATTGAACCACAGTAGTCGTCTCTGGCATTTGTGGTACAGCACATTTTCTGTAAACAATTAGGCTCAGCTTAGGAGTAGTACAACACTCCATGCATATATTGTGCATTTGAAATTTTTCCTGTGGGGCTCCTTTTCACACATGAAGTGCTTTTAATCAGATGATTTTATTAAAAACGGGAAAACTGCTGAACAGAAATCATTTTGATGGAAAAAACAGAGAAACAAAATTAATGTTATTATAGAGTAAGAAGTAGAGTCAAATGCAGTTCCTATATAGATTTATTGAATAGATTTATTCTAAGAAGGGGTAAAGACTCATTTATACCCAAATAAGTAGAACACTATTCCAAAATCTTGTCAGATTATTCTATTTGTTTCCCTCTGTGCGTGGTCATAGAAAAGCTGTACTATTTTTTTTTTTTTTCAGTACTATGCTATTTTTTTCCCAGTTGCAGCACGAAGGGAGTTGCTGTCAAAGATACGCCTTTCCCTAAAAAGGTTTTGACTTTAGACAGACAGAGAGAGAGAGTTAACTCAGTTTCTAAGAGAATTTATGTCTCGGGTTATTAATGAAATATGTGCTGTGGCCAGAACTGGACCTAGCGCTCTGACATCTTAACAACACAACCACCTCGTACTTCCCTCTACTATTTGGTTTGCTTAAATGTTTGCCAATTAAATACCAAATATCATTCAATGTAAAAAATAATGAAGACTAAATAACAAATATCTTAAAATTAACTAAAATGATAAGAAAGTTCTGTACTAGAAACAGAATACACTGGGTGGAGGGAAGTGGAGACCACCCTTTCTGCACCTGTGTAAAGAGCCTGCCATGATCCATCAGTTTATACTACCAGAGTCCAGTATACATTTTTCAAGCATCTTACACTTCCTATGTTAAAGATTTTTAACCAAACCTGAGCCAGTATTTGCCTTCTTGAAAAACAAAATGTTATATTGCAAATATATTTTCAGCTATGTTGGTAGAATTCTTTATAATTTAGTGAAGTTACACAAGATACTGCCAGTATAACACATAAAAGCATTCACTTAATAACCTTTATTATCCTGAGAATTTTATTTTTATTTTCTACAATACATACTATTCCAAAAAGGAATGAACAAGTACTTAAGTGGACTGTCACTAAGAATTTGCCTTCCTTTTTTTTAGAAAACATTTCATTTTAAAGCTTCGAGTTGCTACTCAAAATTCTATTTCACAGTCACTTAATTAAACATAATCCTCAAATTCTATATGGTGCCTGTTCTTCAACAGGTCCGTCAACAAACTGCGAATTTCAATTTCTTATTCACAGCTGGATGTTAAAAATTATTTTAAGATCAGTTAAAAAGACACTGACCAGCATGAGGGAGGTAAACTTCCAGACATCTGGAAGAGCTGACCAAAAAGATGCTTTGTGTGATTGGAAACATCAATGCTATTTAGGGCACCTTATTCAATATTCTGAAATTAAGTAAATAACACATTTCTGTAAACTTTAAAGAATGGCCATTCCAGATAATTATCTTGGTTCGCTTTATTTGGATATTGCACTCCAGAACACAGGCATGAATCATGAAGTACAATAGTTTTCCTAACACAAGACAAATTAGCTATCCATAATAAATGTTTTCTAGTTATACATTTTCTGTCTTTGATTTGTCAGGATATATAAAACTGTTTTTAAGAGCTGATTGAAAAACATGGCATTCTTTAATTATGTCTTACAAAAGGGATGTTTCCATTTTCAGTAGATGTAGTTTACAGACGAAGTATTTTGTATCTGTGGAAGCATAGACAATAGAAATTTTCACAAACAATATCTAAACTGACAAATAAACAAAGGTAGTGCTGCATAAATAAACACATTGATGTTTATAGAATTTGCTGTGCTGTGACTGAGCAGACTAGCATTTCAACACAGAGTACAAAATTTAAAAATTATGTAAGTACTGTGGATCCTATTCATTTGTGATCATTTCAATTTCCATCTGCATATAACAGTAAATTCTGATGTTTAGGTATAAACAGCACTTTTGCCTGTCACCCTATATATTTTCATCGGGAAAATTTTCCAAACACTGAAATTCCTTCGTGGAGTGGAAGAATCTCTGTGTGGCTTTTGAAAATACTGGTTCATTCATTTCATGGAAGTGGGTATTAAGTAAGGGAGAGAAGAATATGATGAGTGAATCTGTCTTCATCAGATGGGGCAAGCTTGTATCCAAACCGTTACTGGATACTTAGGTGTACACCATGGCTTTGTGAAGAGATGAGTGGATTTCTGTCTCATTGTGAGAAAACATACAGAATTTTAAATAATAATACACTACAGCTTGACTTTAGTGCAGTGGAGAGTGGAACTAAATGATTTAGTTTCTTGAATTAGTTGAAAATCTTTGTTAACTTATGTTTATAAAGCTCTCAAAAATCTCTTTGTTTTCACTCACTTATAGGTCCACTCCTTTGTTACTGGAAAAAAATAAACAATAAATTCAGAATACACTCCTCTGCAGTCAGGCTGCTAACTGACAAATTTTGCAAAATTCCCGGAGCTCTGTTATCACCTTTAATCTTACTGGGGCTTAGAGGAAGCAAATTAAAAATGTATCAATTTTAGCTGGATCTGAAACAGAGGGGTGCAAGGGAATTAATCTTTGTCAAATGGAAATTACAAAATCGGTAGAGGGAAATAAATTATTTTAGAATTTTAAACAGGTTAGTAGAGATAATGGAAAATAGAATTAGTATTAAAAATAACTGTAACACTTATAATTGAGATGCAATTCTGTTTCTGACATGTCTCCTTTCTGTTGGTTGTGGCAGCAGAATATCTTCTGCTCCATGAGAGGTGGGGTTGGCTTTTGTGTTTCCCACATCAGCAGAAGGACTGGCAGTGGATAAGAGGAGAGAGGAGAATATTAGTGGTAGGAGAGCATGTGGTGTCCTGGGGAAGCTTTAGCTAGCTGAAACTTTTGAAGGAGCCAGGCCTCCTAGTAAAGTTTATAAGGTTGTGAAGACGTCTTTTCTGATGGGAACTGCACTGGCTTTGGTTTTAGGTGGCATTAAAGCAGTCCTGCAAAATGACTGCTCCTGCACAACTCCAATATGCCAAACAAAGACCATTCACTTTTGACAAATATTGGAACAGTAACAAATTCAAAGTAGTGGTATTTAAAGCCTCCATAAGCTTTCTATATTCTGCTCCTGCAAAGACAAGTATTTGACCATTTTTAGGTGAATACAATAAAGCATGATGATCTGTGTCACAAAGTTGCTTGTTGCAGATGGTATTTGAAAGTACAATACTTCTTGGTTGACGTTGCTGTGATAAGCTTGTCTTAACATTGTACATTCTAGTTCTGTCTGTACTTAGTGCTTTAACTGTGACACGAGGGGTGGGATGTTTTATGTTCAATTTTCACTGAAAATATTGTCAGTGTACTCAGTTGCTACTGCCACTGTAGACTTCTGGTGGCGTATGTCTTTATACAGACAATGTTGTTACAAGGTAAATGCAGAATGTACATGCACAAGGGATATATAACAGCATCTTTTCTTAAGACTTTTGCTGCTATAGTTTTGTCAACATTTTTCTACTCATTGATTATATTTCATTAGCTTTTTTCTGTTCTTAAGTTTATTGTGTGACTACAGAGTTCTCACAGATGAGAAAGAATTAAAAAGCTTAACAAGTACTGAGAAAAGCATTAGAAAAATACAGCCAGCCACAACAGGGAAAAATGACTTACCAGTCCAACCTGACTTAGCTATGCCGTCAAGATGTAGTCTGGCAAACTTATTTTCTTACATTCAGCCTACTACATCCTTAAAAGAATTCTGAAGAGAGCTGTGGTCTTCATACATTGTAAAGATGGATAGGAGATTGTACATCTTACTTTGTTGATGCTAGCACAGGCACTGTGAGAGAACTGCAGGACCAAGAGGTTGGGAGCAGGAAAGAGGCTGAGAATGATAAATCAGGATAGCTGCTAAGGGCTTCAGAGGGAATGGGAACCTCTCTGGATAAAAATAATAGGGGGAAGATCTTGGGATTATAGGCTGGGAGGAGTTGAGGAGGGAGACTGAATTTGGATAAGGATTCCTGGAGAGTTAAAATGAGATTGAGATTCAGCAAAGAGTTTGGTGGGCAGGGAGGGCTGTAAGAAGTGGTCGGAAAGCTGAGTATAGTGGAACATAGACCCTGAGTTTGAGATTCAAGTGACAAACTCCAGTTGAGGTATTATGTCTGGTTTGAAATAGACTAAGATAGAAATTTATAGGCAGGGTGGCAGGCCTGAAAAGTAGGGACGTAGACGGGGAAAGAAACATAGGAGTGGAAAAGTAGTAAGAGGCAAGAAAAAGCTGAAATGAGGGCTGGCTGGAATGGTTGCACAGAAGTGTGGGCAGAGCAGCATTTTAGGGTTTCATTGTTCTTTTTTCTATTACTGTGTGTCTGTAAGACCTATGGGCAAAATATGTGCCTTCTCTTCCTGTTATGCTCTTGTACAGCTCATGGTAGCTACTAGTTTCTCTTTCAGCTCAAGCTGATGGGGTGTGCAAAGATCTAAAGGTTCCTTTTGCTGATGCGTGCAGCTCTTTCTGTAATTGAATTATCTTTCTTTTCATTTTCTCCAAAAAGAATGGGCTCATGAAAATGTTAAAAGGCTTACGTTGTGGCTAAAAAGTGAATCACTGAAAACCTACAGCTTGCTAAGATCCCTACAGTGTGTATTTGTTCCCCCATGTGCATTATTAGGACACTAGTTCAGCCTTTGTTTTCTACAAGACGCCAGTGTCATGGAGCACGCACAATGAGGCTGCTCTAAGCATGCAATAGAACAGTAGAATAAAATAGGCAATTTTCTGTTTCAGTCTTTTTCACTTAAACCAGAAAAAAATACATAATGAAGAAGGCCGTAGGAGTTTTAAGAAAGGTGGTCTCATATATCAATTAAGTGCCAACATGAAGAAAAATAATTAATTGCCAGAATCGTTATGCATTAGAAATCTTTCTGCACACCGCTTTCAGAAAGGAAGAGCACTTGGTTGCAAGAAGCAGATTTATTACTTGAGTGAAGCAGAGCAGGAATTCTCAAAGTTTTTAGCTTCTTGCCTTCCCACTCCATTTTTTTGAACACAAATTTGACCGACCCACCTCCCTAGGTCCCTATATTTAATGATCCATTAACTGAGGCATATAGAAGACTGGAAGGGATAAGAGATCACCCATGTGCTTTTTCAGGAGCAGGGCACATGGATTTTCCCAGGTATCCTAGCAGTCCCAGTCGGAGTGGGCAGCAGCTGGCTGTCTGCACCCAGCCCATGGTACCAGCTGCAGGGAAGCTGTCAGTACCTGCAATTGCACAGAGTGTCCCTGGGGGGAAAAAAATAGAAAGAAGCAAGCAGCTGGAGGCCACATGCTTATGAGCTTATGTGCTGCTGCCTTCTCCTCACAGCTTCTCTGTGTTTATTGCTATTGCCATCCCTCATTTGAAAACCTCTGTGAGGAAGTTTATAGGGTGAGTGTAATCTCTAGTAATAAATTTTTCTGTAGGGTTTTCAAGCCACCTATGTAATTTAGAATTTATCACAGCTGTTCTCACAGAAGTCCTAAAGAGGTTTTTAAAAAGGCAGTCATCTTAATAATTTAAAAATAGACAAAGCTAAATTTTCCAGATTATATTGACAGAGTGTTCAGGTCAGAACCTCACAGGCCAGATCTTATTTACTTGTTTAAATGCCTTTGTAGACAAATTTCTGCATTAGCCTAAATAAAGATTGTATTACCTAATCAGTTCTTTCTATAACTACTGCTATAAAATATTTTTCCAGGTCAATTTTGAGACTGTAAATATTTATACTTTTCCAGGAAAATTTTTAAAATCTAACTGCAGCTTTTTGTGTGTATAACAAAAAGCTGTGTGCTGGATTTCCCCTAGGATACACATGTATTTCACTAAATATATATGAGAGATCATAAGTCTGAAAAGGAGACGTGTTAGGATCAAAAAAATTTGCTTTGTGTAACCATACCGACAATCTATTAGGGACCATCTGCTAAAAATGAATCAGCATATGGACACCTAAAGAAATATTCAGCGTTACTGTTCAGTCTTTGTAAGTAAGAAAGAAGACAGAGGTTTGAAATTTGCTTATGCTTGCGATTATTATTTTTTTCGTTATGAGTATTTTCCACCAGACCAAGTAATCCATGATACTTACAATGCAGTGTAAATTATTCAGGTATAGCTTCATGGGTTATTGATACACAGATATGGTACTTCCTAAAGTGATCTAAGTGGAAACCATTTTTTTTTCCCCCCAAATAGCTGTAACTATAAATTTTAAGTCCAAAGCTTCAAAAATAGTCAATGTAATCCTAGAAACCATATTTGGATGTAAAATAAGCATCTTGTTTTTCATAAGAGCTGATCAGCCAAAATGCCACCCAGGGAACAATAGGAATCACATTTCTAAAATTTACATTCATATAAATATGGATCGGGGAGCTAAATCTCAAGCTCCTGTCACAGAAAGAAGTTGAGCTAATGAACTGTACATCTAGGAGAAGAATCTGCTTTTGAAGTAATTTATGTATGTAAATTTCTGCATGGTACAGTTTGATAAGGCTAAACCTCAGTAGCAACAAAAACAGTGAAAAATGTGTGAAATGTAACTGCTCATAAATGGTGCTACAACCATAATTTCTATGTATTATGAGACTAAGGGATGATGGCGATATAAAAAACATGTTGCTCTACAGTATGAGGCAATTTATTCCTGAATAGCTTGAAATTGGATTGTAAATGTAATCAAGTGCATTGATGTCCCCAGCTATTTGGTAACGATGTAGTATGCTTTCCCACAGAATTGTTCATTAAAGAAAATATTAAAGTCTAGGTATTTTAATGTTTTCTCAAACAAAATCAGAACATTTCTTCCAGACCATTCAAATACTCTGTGCACTTTTTTCCTGAAGATTAGAATCCTTTTTTTGCACTAAAGATAGGAATTCAAAGCCCTGATAGAAATTCCTCCACACAATGCAATGGCCCATACAATCTTGGGCTCAGCAGATGCATTTCTCTCAAGGGTGAGTTTGACCTGCTGTGTTAACAGAAGTTAACACAATATTGAGGTTTGTTTCTAAGGCTGTTATCCAAAACATTGTATAGCAAGAATGGTTCTAATGCTGCCAAGTTGGACTTCTTTAGTGCCATTTTGGTTTTTAAGACTAAAATGTTTTCATTTTTGTCCTTTCAGGACAGTTTTGTGAAACTAGTCACTGTTACATCACTCTGTGTGGTCCTTACGGTTGGATTAGCGATGTTCTTAAACCAATAATCTCTCCCATTCTCTAGTGCATTTTAGCCATAATTGAGGCTCATGCTTTCAAGGATGAGAGTTTTAATAATTTTTTTAAGCTATTACTGAATCTCTTCCCTTCTCTAACCTCTGTAAAGTTTCTATACTCTGCTCCCCCCTAGGTAGCATCCCCCTAGGAAGTTCCCCCTTTCTTTTATAAGAGTTGGAAAAGGAAAGAGATGTTTTCTAATTGGATAGCTTCTCCTGGCAGTAAGATGGAAAGTCAACACATCCACCTGTGCAATGCAGTTATTGAGAGGGTGAGTCTGCCCAAAGATGCTCTGCAATTATTCTGAGCATGAGTCAGCAAAGAAGACACATTCCAGAAATACGTGCCTCAGCACACTAGTGACTGTAGCTATTTACTTTTCAAAACCAAGCTTTTTTTATCATATCCAATTGTCCATTATTATCAGTAGTACCACACACTCCATTATCCTGGAAAGCAGTGAAAATCATCAAGTTTTCAGACTGCAGGGGTCACGGGAGATTCCCACAGAAAACAGATTTATTTTTTCATTTATAAGTAGATATACAAGCCTTTAATCAAATTAATGAAAATACCTCTCAAAGAGTTCAATATCTTAAGCTTAGCTTTTTACTACCAGTGACTTACTGGTCAAAAAAGCTTGCTACTACCAAATATGGTTTTTTAAGTGTTAGCATTCAGTCATTAAAACTAATGTAGTTGCAGTGTGAAGTGTTCCCAATACTAATCCTACAACCTATTATAGGAAATACTCATAATAGCTGTTGAAAAAAACATTGTGGAATTATTTGGAACCAGGCATAATGTGTTTTCAATAGTCCTTTTTTCTCATTCTGTTACACTATAGAAATTAAGAATGTATTACAGAACAGTTCTCTAAAATATTAATGGCTTTAATAACTCAAAGATAAGATATTTCCCTCAGCCCACATGTAGCAAAGTTCACCACTGACTGCATCACCAACCTCATGGCACCATCCCACTTGTGCTGACCCATGAAATGTATGGGAGCAACCCTAAGATGTTGATGTCTATTAATCATACTGGGAGAAATGGAAGAGTGACTTATGCAATGGAGAGAATATCCTGAAGGCAAGTTTAGGAGTGGTTGTGTGGTCTCTTTTTCCAGCCTTGCAGACTTTATAATTTTTTCCTCAAAACTGTTATTTTTCTATTTCCCCTCTAGTTTGGAGGGAGGACTCCCATCAGCATGATTTCTGTATGTATGAGAGAGAGAAACATTTGGTTTCAGACTTCTGAGGGCTTCAATAATTGCTTTCAGTGCTATTCATTTAGTGGAATAAGGTCTAGGAAGCTCCACAGAGGGATCCTTTAAAGAGGGTTTCTCTCTGCAGATTCCATCCCAGGAGTCTGGAGAAGAGAGAACTGAAAAAAAAAGTTACTGAGTAGTACTGTGTTTGTCCAGCTAGTGCCAGAAGGCAAGGGACAGATCTGTCAGCTGGACTAGAAAGGGTCAAGCTACATAAGAGAAACAAGCACTGCCTTCTTAAACAGAAAAAGAAAAACCTCTAAATTTTCAAGGAAAATTAAAAAAAAAACCCAGACAACAACAACCACCAACCAACCAAACCACCAGGATTTAACTAATAAGTCTACCTTTAAGTTCAAAGGTATTTTATTCTGACAAAAGGAGGTGACATTCCTGGTGACAAAGAAACTAACTCTGAAAAAGACAGGAGGAAATGAACTATTCAGTCCATATTGGAACTCAGAGAGTACAAAGCAAATGTTGCATCCTGGAGAAGGGGCAAGTCTTCATATGTAAGAACCTTTGTTCTTGGTTTAGAATGGAGTTCAGCTTTGAGATCATACACATTTGCAGAGCTGTTTTCTAATAAGGTAAGAAATAAAAAAAAATCCTTAACCTTAGCTACAAAAAGAAAAGCTAATGTTTAATTGTTTTTGTTTGCCAAATTGCCAGGTGATCCCAGACACTGGTTGAGGATAGGGTCCTGCAGGGCACAATGAATGTGCTTTAGAAAGCAAATGAAAAAACAAACAAACAAAAAACCAAACCAAAACACAAAAGGTCTGTGAAATAATAGCTAAATGGACAGTTGCTGTGGCAGGTAGTCCAGCTTGTGATAGTTCTAGAAAGTCTCCAAGAGTTTCATGAGCAGAAACTTCATCCCAGAGCTTTAGACAGATTTTGTATCTCCTGTGATCAGACTGCAAATTCCATGGAAGATAAGGATTTTGATCTTGAACTTGTCTTCAGGTTCGCAAGTTTTGGGAAAAATTTTTATTTACTCATACAGTGATGTTGCTGAGAGGCAAATGGCCTACCAATTTCTGTTCTGAGTGAATTTGTTTTGAGGTCAGATAGCTTCATATCCAGATATATAGTCCAGACTGGTTGAAATGGCATTTACAACAGTGGGCAGATCTGCCAGGATGAGACAGATTCACCTATCCAATCACAGATGGTAGAAAATATTACTCACAGATGCTGTGGTATGAGAGCTTGGCTTCAGCAAGGAGACAAGAGCACTCACAAAAATGGATTTTATTAGCTACCATGCATTTCTCCCGAGGACGATTTGTTGTATGCTAGAAGGAAGATGGAAAATATAAGAATCTTCCTCTGAAAGAAGAATTATGTATTTGGTTGTAAGGAGCCTCGGTTGCTCATGACTTTCTTTTGTCAGACAGAGAAATTGTTGGATTCACAAAATCTGAGTCAAGACTCCTTCAGTGCAGCTGGTATTTCCCAAGGAGTGAATGTACTGAACTTAAGGAGTGCTGGTGGGTGGGAGTGTTGGCTGGGAAGAAGGAAAGCTGGGCTTCCTGAGGGTGGAGGGAGGAGACCAGCAAGCCTTTTAGAAATGCTGCTAGTGATATACCAACAGCATTTCTCAGAGCAAATTTACATTAGGACAAACTGCTAATCACTGGCAGTAGTGAAAAATAATTGAATCTCAGTGTCTTATTCTGAAAAGCTGGTGTTTTGGTGAAGCATTCTGCTTCAGAGCTGCATTACTGCAATGGTTTTGCCAAGGACAGCCCAGGGTTGCGATGGGTGTGTGAGGCATCTTCAGGAGCCCTGCTTTCAGCCTCTCACCCTGCATGCAGTGCCGGTAGCACTGTTTTACAGAGCTCATTACAGCAGCACAGATCTCTTTGTTGGGTTACCTGATGGGCATGCTTTTGTTTGCCTTCCTCCTGGCTGCCTGGCAGAAGTAAGGGATGAATAATACCTGCTGCCTGTGACAGCTGCTGTTATGCACCTCTCCCCTTGTGTCCAGAAAAGGGCCATTCACTGTGTAACACAGGAAAAAATGCTCCAAGAGGTATACAAGGAAGAGCTACTCTGTTTTCTGGATTTCTGCATTTATTTGTCCTAATAATTTCCTGATCCCCCAAAAAAGAGCTTACAAAGCTTATATGTGAAATAAAATACAAATACTAACCTTCAGTAGTGCAAGGTCAGATACAAATACAAAATGGACAAGAGCAAGGATGGGCAGTTAGGAACATGATCCTGAATAGGAATTGTTAGTCTGAGATTTCTTTTGACCCTGTTAGTATCCCCCTGGGATTATCACTATTACTGCTTTTAATAGTATCCTTTCGCTCTTACTTCTGGTACTGCTGTACCAGTTGATTAATATTGCCAGGTGTTGGTAAATCTGCATCTGATACAGTCCTAGTTTCAATATCAGTTTAGTCCGTATAAATTTGGAAGACAGTGGGCTGGTTGTCTTATGTTTTACCTGTCCTAGGTAAAACATTCAATATTTTCATTAGGGAGATAGGGCATCGTTAACTGATGTTTGGGGGATTTTTTACAAGAAATTTCTATGGTTCAGTAGAGGGAAACATGTCTGGCAGATCCTTTTCAAGTATCTTTAAGTTTCTCAAATGCTTATTTTTAGCTGAAGTTAATTGTCTTCACACCCTCAAGAGGGAGGGGGGAAGAGGGAGAGAGGGAGGAACACATTTCAGGACACTAACTTCTCTAATCCTAAACTGTACCCAAGATCAGTGAGATGAATGGATGAATTGCCCTTTGAAGTTTTCTGTTTGCCCACTGGCTACTGCGAGAGGCTAGACACATAATGGTTAAACAACCAACTTCAGTAAAATAAATCCCATTAATTAAAAAGAAAGACCAACGAAAAAATCCCAATAGAACAAACTACCTAGCCATTTAAGAGGGAAAAAAAAGACATTTGGCTTTAGGTGTCTGAATTTCTTCTAAATCCAAATTCTGTTTGGACTTGACTCTGGTAGTTTTCTTTCCTGTGTCTGCACTCAGGTACATTTCCTCCAAGTCCTGTTTAGAGACAATAGATAAGAGACCAAAAAGCACATGGGTTTCTTCTACAGAGGGCAACCTCTGTGATTAACAATCCTTTTCCAGCTTGGACTGTAACTTGGTAAACAGCTAAAAGGTTAGACATGTTTTCTGGGAGAAGGCAGGGGAGTAAGCTGTATCTGTGAATCTTTGCTTAATATCTGCTTCCTTTTAAGCTTAATGAGGAAACACTTGGCAACCTTTACATCCTCCACAAGACACCTTTTCCTTGCAAAGTCCTTCATACCAAACTGCCCACCAAGCCATACCACTATGAAAGCTGCACCTTTCCTTTTGAGCCTCCTTCCCCAGGCATGCTTGTGCTGTCTCTGATGAGATGGACGTACTGCTTCATGACTTTTGCACACATGGAAACTGTTGTTTTCTGGTCCCTTATGATGATGGGAGCTACAGGAATTTAAGTAACGGGTCTCAGGAAATTAAAATAATACATCAAGTCCTTTAAGTCCTTCTGATTGCTTGGCTTTGTTTTGCACTTAATTTACTCCAAATGATTTCTAAAATAAACGAGAAGATGAACAAAGACTGGTGCACAATATTGCAGAGATGTTTTTCAAAATAAAGAATGTATCTCACTAAATAATATGAAAAACAAACTTTCTGAAGTTCTTATTACATTATTTCAAATTATATTCATTTTTATCATTTCCTTAAGCTTTATAGGAATTCAATGCAAATGCAATTTATTCTAGGCAGGAATACCAACCTCGCCTGTATTAAGATTAGCTGACACTTCGGGCTTTGTAATGCATTTTTAAAATCCTAACAAGTTCATCAAACTGAACTGAAATAATCACAATTTTATTAAGCTGCTCAGGCTTAATATTTTTGAATATTTCATTTGGATTAAACCAACTGTTTCTGAGAGCCAAAGCTAGGGAAAAATATGTGTGTTTGTCCATGTTAAAACAATGTGGCAAGATCTTTTGAATATGGAGTGTTCATTAGTAATAGAAGTACATATTAATTTAAAAATCATGAACATAGGCACAAGATTACTGTCATAAAGTTAATTGAAGACTGATATGTGAACATGCTTACAACTGCAACTGAAATAATGTAATTGCAGTGTATTTTTTCTGTGTTGCTATGTGTATAACAGTAGAAATAATATAGGGATTGCATGCAGCTATACAAGACTGTAATACATGATTTGGCTTGTTATTTTTATTAGCAACCCTTTTTTCTTTTTTAACCAAAATCCATACAAAATTAAAAACATATTTTAAGATGCATGTGCATAAAAACCTCTAACATTTGTAATATAGAAAAAAATACTTAATCCCTTTGTGCTCCCAGGGTACAGAGACAAATGTTAAACACACACACACAAAACCTCAAAAATGAACTTGTCTTTTAATACCTTCAATTATGTTTTCCACATCCGAGAAGGTTATGAAGAAGTGAATGTTGTAAATCTTAGTGAAAACTATCTCAACTCCTGCTAGTCTCAGAGGTGTAATGAACAGTTTTCCACATTTGCATACGTAAACACAATGGTGGCCCTCTAGGATTTTTTTTGTTGTTGTTTTCCAGGAGATAATATTAAACCTGGACTTCAATGTTGAGATTAAGAGTCTTCTAAATTTCTTTCTAGAAACTGGAATGCACTTTAGATATTTCTAATAACCATGAAATGAGATAAAAGAATTTGTGTCTTCTTGCTTTCATCTTTTTATATTTCTGAAACTTTTCTTCGTTCATTGTTAAAAACCTTTTTTATTAGCAACCTGTGTTTTTCTCCCTATATAGGAATAAAGCTGTACAGGGATCTATCTGTGGCTCATGGGAATCTCCCCCCTTTCTTTTCCTTTTTTTTTTTTTGTCTCTCCAGATCATTAAAGACCAGAAGCTACTGGTGATAGTTGGAGGGATGCTACTGATTGATCTTTGCATCCTGATTTGCTGGCAGGTTGTGGATCCTTTGAGAAGGACAGTGGAAAAGTATAACATGGAGGTATGTCCTCAAGGCCAAGTAATACTTACGGTTGCATATCAGTATCCACAGTTTTCTATAAGACCAAGCTGAAGATGCACTAGGTTGTATGAAAGCAGGTCAAGCTGCATATTCTGGAGGAAGAAGGGTTCTGTTTTTTTAAAGTAAATAGAAATTAAAGAGCCACAACCAAAAGAAATTGCATCTGTAGTTGAAGGTGCTACATTTCTGTCACTTGTGAGAGATTTTGGATGAAAGTGTTGTAAACACAGGAGAGCCCTCTGTTAAGACTCTCTAATAGACACTGTTGCAATGAATAATAGATTATCAGAACCCATTAGCAGATTTCAGTAAGAGCTCATTCAAGACAAGTGCAGGAGAGGTCGCTGCTTAGACTGCTTTCTTTGTGGAGATGTTCAGGAATTACGTTACCTACTGCTATATTTATTTTCAGTAACGGCGTGTGCATACACACATACCAATTGTTCCTATTGTAATGTCATTCCCAGAAAGGTCGTGCTAGAGATTTTCATAGGGAGGAGGTAATAGCTTTTAATGCCATCTGTACAAAATTTCCAGCATTCCGGTAGTTTTTTAGAAGTAGCGATTTCTGGACAAACTGACAGCAAGGAACATGGCAGCAACGGTGCAGAGCTAGGGAAAAAAAAAAAATCTGTCTGTATGCAGATTAGTGGCATTTGAGAGTTTATTCCCTCCAACATGGAAACTGGTGATATCTTAAAACTAGATTATATGAGGACAATCTATAAGTGTTACAGTATTCTCCAATACCTGGCAATCAGGAAGAAAAAGAATGGTAAATTTTTCTTCTTATGGTAACTTTTGCAAGAAAAGATACGATTGTTCTTACTTTGCAGTGTGGCTCTGGAATTTTATTAGGAGAAACTTTTACTTTTCATTTGAACATAATTTGTAGAAGATATCTTAGAACAGTGCTTCCTAAACTGCAAGGGATGCCCTTCAAGAAATCATTTTAGAGTCTGAAAAGATACTTCTCAGTCATTCTCTAGAGTTTGAACATTTTTTTTTCTTTAAGACTCAATAAAAAATGGAAAATATAACTGAAATCTGTCTTGTGGAGACACTTCTGGTCTATATTTGTAGAGCTTGAAACCGTAGCAGCTTGTCAGTAGCCTTGTTTATCTGATGTCATTCCAACTGCATTGCGACTGATATTTCAATTGTCAGTGTTGTTAACAGTTTCACTGCTTATATAAAACCAAACATATTATGAAGATTAGTCATAAAATCCAGTGGAAGTAATGCTCATTTGAGTGCTGTAGATGAATAAGCTAGAAGAACTTTTACTTTTTTTCCCTGATCAGAGGGAAGCCGTAACTAAAGATCCTGATATCTGGTCCTTTCAGAATCACTTGAGTGAAATTTTTGTAGACAGCATCAGTAACGGTGAAGTTATCATACCATTTATATCATATACTTGAAAAATAATGTCTATTGCAATTTTAAGTGGTTGCAATTTCCATCTGAAATTGTCAGTGTATATTCTTTGGCCATGTAATATATGCCACTAAAAACTTAGTGTGTTTGTTCCGTGTTCAGTGCTTTCTAGACCATGGGGCTGCACACCAGTGCCTGGACTTTGTATCAGAACTTAAATTCTCTGGGAACTATGTAAGCCCATGCAAACTCACATTCACTGAATGCACATGTGGGAATGTATAACGTTTTGAATACTCAACATAGAATTTACTTAAACTTACTGTTAGAGCTCTTAACTCTTACTGTAAGTTGTACAGAATGGTTTTTTAAGCTAGTGAATTTGGGGAGGGAAGGAAATACAAATATTATGCAAGCAAATTTGGTCATTAAAATGCTGTACGTATGCTTTTTTCTTATATAAGCACTGAGGTGAACTGCAGTTTGCTTTCCTGAATTACACCTCCTCAGGTCTCAGAAACTCCTCAGTAAAGGCAAATGACAATTGTATTTTCTTTTAAAATTAGTATTATTTTTTTAGTTTGCTTTTTTTAATTCTAGGGTTTTTAAGTGCATTCTGTAATGGTGAATTTATTTGAGTTTGCCTGAGCCGGTACTATCTTTTGAGTGTTTGAAAAGTACTTACCACGTAGTAAACAGTACTGAAAGCAAGGTTCTGTTTTATGTCAGGAATATTGCGTCATGTATGTTCCTTGTCCCACTTGCTTCTGTGAAATAATTTTAAAGAGGTACTTTCTCTCAGTTAAAGTTGATCCAAGTGATAGAGACTAAACTAAATGTAGGCTACAAAGTTCTGAATGCAATCAGTCATTCTAGCGAATGAACCATTTGAGTGGTGTTTTAACTAACAAAAACTCGTCAGCTTCCTGTGTAAAAGTTTGCATTTGGCTACTATCAGGTGTTCTGCTGTGTTTTCATAAACATGTCAATCAAAGTAACAGAGACAAGAAGCCTAAAAACTGACAGTTTGTTGACTTTGCTGTTCAGCATTATTCACAAAATAGTTCATTTGTATACCATCACCAGGAAATTACGAAGCACTTTTCAAAAATCCAGACTTCTTTTGTAGAGCTGTTTGTAAAGTCAGGCTGTCCATGCCTTAAAAGCTGAACAATCTACACCTAAAAATACAAAGGGAAGTGAAGGTGTTTGTGGTGACTTTTGGTCCCTGATAGAAGGAAGAAATCAGATGGGATGTTGGGTCTGTCAATTTTCAGACTGGTCTTTGTCATCCTGACCCTAAATGTCAGGTATCCTTATAAAAAGCACCTCTATGGCTGTCTGTCTTCATTTAGCCAGTTTTCTATCACCCAGTGACACACACTCCCCCTAAAAAGGGGAATCAAGAAAAGGAAAAAAAAACTAGTGTGTAGAAATAGAAACAGATTTAATAAAATAAAATAATAATTTAAAAAACCTATTATTAATATTAATACAACTAGAAAGTACACAAAGTTCTATTCAGCCAATGTAGTGGTTGCAGGCTGCACACTCCCAGCAGAGAATGCTCGATGTCAAGCACTGCAAGCACCACATCTCCTGCGACAGCACAATTGTCACAAACAGGAGAGTAGACCTTACTCTCCAGAGATGGCAGCTGTCAGGAGAAAAGGTTGTCATCATCAAATTTTCTGATTTCTATTGAGCATGACTTTTATGGTATGGAATACTTCTGTTGACCTGCTTGGGTGAGCTGCCCTGCTTTTTGTTCCAACTGGCTTTAGCACCTGGCTAACTCAAGAGTGCGAAACACCTTGATCGCTATGGAGATCTGCATACTATGGCCGACCAGAAGTGAAAACAAAGTGTCTTGCCAGCTTTTTTTCTCACCAGATCAGTCGCTGCAGTCTTCTTAAAAATGGAGCTTTCCTGAATAGAAAACTGATTCTATGATTCTACTGGCGAAACCAGGACACTGCCAGAAGAGACCACGTTAAAAGTTTTAATGACTGAGCCATAAAATATCCAGATCTGCCAACCATCAGTAGGGCAGTTATTTGGTATATAATATACAGACAATTAAATTGTTGGAGATAACCAAACAGGTCACAGATAAAGGCAGAGACCAAATGTAAAATTTCCATAGCTCTACACTGGTCTCCTCTAGAACTGTAAGATTCCCCCGACCTATGCTTCTTATAGAATACTGTAGGTTTGATTCTCCAACAACACAAAAGAGTTTTTTGACTGAAAATGCTTCCCAACTTCAATCAGCAGTGTAAAAAATGGGAATTAATCCATAATGTTAACCCTATTCATTTGTTTTGCTTGTTGCACTTGCTGTAACATTTGTCCTTTTGCTAATGTTTCAGACCAACGGAGAGACCAATAGATTTTTTTTTCACTAGCTTCTTCCTAGGCTGAATTTGGAATTCTTTTTTTTTCTTTGTAACTGACCTTTTTTGTCATAATCAAAATGCTCTGTGGATATCGTCAGATCTTGATTAGGTTCCTACCAGACTAAGTTTCTGCTGGTTGTATGAACTGGAGTGCATCCTCCCTCATCATCCCACCACCTGGGTTCTTGGGCTCAACAGGCTGTGAGGAATTAGTGCTTCTATGCATGAAGCTGTGAAAGAGCTCTGCCCCAGTGGCGAAGCTCTACCACCTTTTCCCAACCATCTGGATTTTGTCCTGGTTTCTCAAGGTAATGTTTATGTGCAAGGGTGCTCTGTTCCTACTGCCTAATGAACTTTGTTTGAGAGTTTCAGACAAACCTGAGAGCAGATACAGCTCTTAAGGACATCGCACTGTTACAGATTGGATGGAAACAGCCATCTGTGTGGAGGAAAGGTTCTAGTACTGTCTCCCCTAAGAGGGGGGGTCACAGAGTGAGTTTATCTCTCTGTCTAAAGACAAGCATTATAGATGACCTGCTATGGGGGAGCTTCACACTTAATTAGACACAGAGAATCCAGCCGCAAGAAAAAATTATATAGGAAACCAGCTTGCTCTAATTTCAATGGCTCACTGATACACCTGCGTTGGAATGAAACCAAAGTCTGAAATAGCGAAATCTTTACAAAATGGAATCTGTTCTCCTGTGCAATAGCCATACTATAATTCAATTAGGTTCTTACTACAGTTCGGTAAGTCTGTGTGTAGGCATACAGTCACACTCACCTCTTGCTCGTAATACAATGGTGTAGTAATTCTTTTACTCTATAGTTTAGCTTGAAAGCCTCTGACTGGCTTGCATTCTCTCAACACAAATACCTATGACACCAATTGAGTCACTGTGGTGTTGGAAGGTAACCGGTGATAATGTTTAATAAATACCAGGGGAGATGAACTAGATTTTATAATTCCCCAAGTAAAAAAATCTTGCATTAGTGTTAGATTCAATAAAAGTAATACTTTGCATACTGGATGCAAATATTTCTTGTGGAATTTAAAAACCTGTTTATCCAGGGCAGCAACCTTTGTCTTTCTTGATGCCTTACTACCAGTTATGTAGTTATCCCTGCAGTGTTTTCTCTTATGCAACCTTATGATAATATTATAAATATTTAAAAATAAACCTTATTCTGGTATCTGGAATACCAGTATTTAAGGTTTCACACTGAATTGTCCTGGGATGTTAAGAAACATGAAATCGAGACAAAAACAGAACAAAGGGCCATTTTAGAAGATAGAGAAGAGAAAAACAGATCAATGAGACACATCCAATTTGGGCTTCTAGCATGGATATAGAAATAAAATGTGGAAACTAAGAATGCCTAACTTTATATGAGGTCATTGCTATAGCAAAAATATCAATATGCAGGAAAGACTGAGTGGGACATGTCAGCAGCAGAGCCATGCAGTCTGTTAAAGAAAACTTAGAATCAATTCAGATTTAAAAATTAATCATTTCAGTGAGCAAGACAGAATTCCTATGCATTCCAAGTGTATAACTGTGTTATTGGACACCTATTACTAACCAACAAACCAGAAGGTCAGCTTTGACTGATATATTGAGGGAGTCATAAACATTGCTAAAGCAATAAATAGCTAGCTATGTAAACTGGACAAATGTGCTGCTCACACTAATATATTTAGGAGGGGTGACTGCTTTGTAATTCAACAAATCAGAGAACCCACAAAGAGAGAATTAATTAATGGATTTCATTCTGAATAGTATACAGAATCTGTTCCAAAGTGTTGATATCTGAAGGACTTTTCTTTAGCTGCAAAGACATCATTCTTAGCTATGATAGCTTTGAAGAAGCAACAACCAAAAAAGATGAGTGGTATTCAACTTCAGAAAGCCGAACAACATAAAACTTTAAGATGAAACCTCTTAAAGAGACATGAAAGAGGACACTATAAAGAGTTAAATCATAGGAAGTGGCCTGGAAAGTTTTAAGAATATCATATTGGAGGCACAGAGTAAATACATGCTACACATCAAGTAAGACTTGAAAAAAAAGGCTGAGCATGACAAAACAGCAGGAAGACATCCTTCAAAAAAAAACCAAAGTTGTGTCCAAATAAGGAAAATAAAAAGCATCATAAAGTCTGGTAAGTTAAGTGTAGAACAGAATAAAGTAGTCTAAAAAAATGTTCCAAAGGGCAAAAAAGAAAAGAATAATAAATATTTCTTTGTATTGGTAGTAGGAAGTTTGCCGGGGAATATTTTGGGACAGTGTTTGACTGGAATATAAAAACATTACTTGCAGAAAACAAGGCCATGTAGAATGGCTAAATGATTGCTTTGCTGCTTTGTTCAGCAAAATTTGTTGTGGAAAAGCCTGTGGAGATTGCTATGCTAGAACCCTTCTGATAGACTCACTGAGGAGTGACTGGGTTGCTGGTAGGAACAGAGAAGCTGATCAGAAATAAATCCCTGGAAACAAATTATATTCTCCCAGGCTTTCTAAAGCAATTCAAAGGAGTAATAGTCAAACTACTGACAGCAGTATGTAATCATTAGCTCAGAACTGCTTTGAAATCTGAGCAAAAAGTTGTAAATGTCTTGCCATGTTTTCTAGACAGAGTGGAAACCTCAAATTTGTATGTTAATGTCTGTAGTGGGCCAACTAATAAAAATTATAGTTGGGAGTGGAATTAGAAATAAATATACTAGATTGAAGAAGAGTGACATGGCACTTGGGAAGGAACAGATCATTCAAAAAATCCTTTGAAGAAGCCATCAGGCATGTGAACAGAAGATGATACCGCTTGCTAGATCTCCAAAAAAGGACTCAGCTATTTCTTTCATCAAATGCTTTCATGGGAATTAAATAACCGTGGAGTAAGCAAGAAGCTGTCAAATGGATATAAAATTATTTCGAACAAGGGAACAGAATTAAGGAATAAATAAAAGTTCAGTTTCCAGGAAGGAGGGGTGTAGCCTGTAGAATCCTTCAGGATAAGTCCCATTCTCTGTGTTGGGACCTGTGTTGTGAAAGAGAGTGAATAATGAGATGACAAATTTTCTGTTGTTATGTAAGTTATTTCACAAAATAGAAAGAAGGGGCTGATTGTGAAGAATTTTGAAGGAACATTGCAAAGTTCAACATAAAGTGAAATGGTCTTTCCTGATTTCAGCTGCAGCAGCAAACCTAAAGATTATTATCTCATTTGCTATGCAAAGTCTTACTGATATAGAGGAAGATGGGATTTTAGATTTTGATTTTAAGTTCAGCTGGAGGGTCTTACATCTTTTTGAATAAGATAAAATAAGTCTTACTTAAAACAATTACAACTCCCTAAGCTTTTAATTCAAATTACTAACCAAGACTAAATCCCAGTGTTAGCTGACTTGATGCAACTCTGTGAGCACCCAGAGATCTTGACTATATTCTCATTAGATGGATGCAAGTGCAACAAGACTGGTGGAATAAATATTGTTATTGGGTATCTGATTGTCTGAGACTGCTCCTCGTGTAGTACCTGAAGAAATTAATATCCTGAGATATTATTTGGATTGTGTGTGAATTCAGCTGAATATATGACTCTATAAGTTACTCACTATAGTAATGCCAGGCAACTGATAAGTGAGGGTTGTGTGAACCTAACTGAGATGTCATGTAAAGAAAACTCAGGAAGGAGTTCATATGTTAGGTGTGAAAGAAAAGGAAGGATAAAAGCCTGTCCAAGGTGAGCATGGTGCCGTACCCTAATAGAATAGTAAGACCAGAGGCCACCAAATAGAAAACTTTTCTTTAGGACAGCCTTTTGTCATGTAAGATTGATTTACCTCTACATTTTTTAAACAAAAAATATGTGAAAATTTGGATTCAACTGCACAGATGTAAATTAAGTATCATTTCTGTAGAAAATTTTACTCAAGTCATAGATAGTTGCTTGTATGCTTTTCCAGGATTCTTTCATATTCTTTAACGTTCCTGAAAATATTTTTTTTTTGCCATTTTAATTATTTTTTTCTTTGATATTAATCTTCAGCCATGATGTATTTTCTTGCAGTTTTTATTATTTCTTTCTTTAATATTAATCTTCAGTCATGACACTGCTGCTCTAAGAACTGGGAAATGCCCTGGCCCAAAATTATATACAGAGGAGGGTCTATGTGTGTGTTTATATATACATGATAAAAATGAGGGAGTAACATAGGTCTGGACTTGGTAAAGATGTCTGGTTTAAATTCATGTGCTCAAGTAGATTTATGGAGATTCTTTGCCTTTTTGAAACAATCAGATCATGTTCTTTTTCTGCGTATGTATATATGCATAAACAGATGTGTTTAGAGGGTGTTGTTTACATTGTGCTGTTGGGCTATTCAGTCATCTAACAGCTGGATTAGAGAGAGCTTTGTCAAACGTAGATTATGAAATGAAGAATATAATTGGCTGAAGTAATTTCTGGGGGTGTTCAGCCTAATGCAGGTCAGAGCTTGTTAGTCAATTTGTTCTCTAAATATCATTATGCCCATCTGTTTCCCCTACTATTTTTTAAATAAATTTAATTTCTTTCCTTCCAATTTGAAATATTACAGACCGTGGGAGCCAAATGTCCCCTGAAATCTGTAGTCTGCTTTCAAACTGTGCCATTGTAGCTCGCTGCAGGCGGGCCGCCAGCAGTAGCTGAAACTGAGAACTCTTACTTGCATCTGCTGGGACCCACCGGTGGCTGGCAGACGTTCCAGAGAGAAGGAAAATGAATGGCCATCAGAGTCAGCTGTAAACCTTCCGCCGGCCCAGAGGATCTAAAGCAGGTCCAGAGAAAGAGTAAATATTAAAGAGCAAAAGCTGATTTACTTCTCTTTCACATTTGCCATCAGTTTCCAAGGAAACAGAACAAAACGTGAGAACTGGGAGCCAGCAGCTGAGATTGGCTCAGCTGGTGGCTAGTCCTGCTTCTGTTCCCATGGAAACACATATCAAATTGGCAAAAATAAAGAAATAGGACAGACTCAGTTCCAAAATGGCAGGATGAATGGCTGCTGCTTCAGCTACTTAATAAGATGAGGCTTGCTGGTATTCATTCCTCTTCAGTAAGCAATTCCAATTTTAGTTCTGGCTCCATTATTCAATTCCCAAAAAATGCTACTTCCCAACCTCAGGAATGTAGGAATGCTATCATTGAGAAGACTTGTAATTTGTCTTGTTCAGTGGCTTGTTTGCAACAACTGGCACAAATACTTTCAGAGGTGGATGCTAGAAACTTGTAGTACACATCTGAGAGTTTGTTTAAATTTTCAGCCATGGGTCATAATGAGCAGTGGCTTCAAATGTACAGTTCTGTGTATCTTGTAACTGTTTTATCCACTAGCTATTTGAATACTTTTGTTATTCCAGTAAATGTCAGGTGTTTTTGACTCTTGCTACCTTTTCACAGTTCAGTGTAATTGCTGATTAGGAAAAAGTGTGAAGAACTTTCTTTTTCAGTTTTGGAAATGTTGCTTTTCAGTCTCATTGTCTATATGTTATTTTTCTTTTAAGGAAAAAAATATTTGAATTTGAATCTTCTACATATACTTTTGTGGCACCAGTCTTTACTATACATCTGTGTGTTTACTATGCAACCTTATTTTCCTCTTCTGTCTTTGGTAGAAAGACTCAATCTTATTAAGCTATTTTCTCTTTAACATGGAAACTCTAAAGCATCCTTTTTAGTTAGGATGACTAATATTGCATATTTTAGAAGATCTGTGTAATGACTTTATCTATTATTCATCCTGTTCCTTATATTTAGTGTATTCTTTTTTACTGTTGTACACCATTAAACAACATTTTGGACTTTCCTGTCAAAGTGATTCCCAGGTCACTTCCATGCTCTAATTAAGACCCTGGGAAAATGTGTAAGTAATTCTACTGGTTTTAGTTGAAAATGGCTTTACATTTACTGAAATCAGATTCCATTTGTCATCATATGGCCCACTCATCTCAGTTACTCTCCTCACAAATCTTTAGACCTCAATTAACCTCCCCATTTTTGTCTGCATATTTTCCTGCTTGTGCTGTTGAGTAACACTGATTTTAGTGTGGGATTACTATTCTTAGAATGGAATATGGAAGCATTATACTGATTTTTTTTAATGTATAATTATTGTTACTTTTGCGCTGCTATGTAGTCGCACTTCTGGCGTGTTGCTGCTGCTTTGCAAACACTTTGCTGTAGCTCCTCTGGTTTGAGGCTTCAGCTACCAGAAGCACCCAGCAGGACCCATCCTTTCCATTGCCTTTAGCAATCCAGACTATTGTTCTCCCTTTGAGATTTCAAAGTATAATTCCCAGTCCTATGAGAAGTAGACTATTGGAAGAACGGAAATCAGATGGCACTTTTGGTAACAATATCGCTGAGATTACTGTGTGTAGCGTGAGACTACCAGTAAATGATTCACAACCTAGTTACCATTAAAAGCAACAGACATATCATCTATCTGTGATACCTGGCTGGTTCACACAGAAGGCACAGTGACAGTTTTGCTTATTCACTGAGGAGGCTTAAGCTATGATAGACCAGTGGCATTTCTTCCCTTTAAACTTCAAATTCATTCAGATTTATTCCTCTGAAGGTTGAAGCTAGAGCCAAAGTTAACATTGATTTTAGGCTTCCTTATAAGGCTGCAAACAGCTACAGAGTTGGTGTAGGACAACACTGATGCTTTTTGGCAGTCAGGAGCAAACTACCAAACAGCAATATACCTGACTTCAGGATATTTCAGCTTTCGTTCAGAAGTGCCCCAATTGCAAGGGCTTACAAGCTCATCTCCTCACATGCTTTCCTTGTTCTTTGAGAGATAAATCTCTGAGGGATCTCTAGACACATTTTTACTTGAACTACATATTAAGTGTCAAGATTTAGAGGCATTATAATCCAGACAGGGATGTTTTTCTCTCTTTTGTCAGTGATTTGAGTTGTTCTTAATACCAGAAGCAAAAAAAAAAAAAAAGACAAGAAAACTCTCCCTCCATCAAGTGCCAAAGCCTGATTAAGAAAAACTTCCAGAAAACAGACTCCAGGAACTAATAATCTTCCTTGTTGCATTCTATCCTGGGCATTCAATGTTCAGCCCTTTCTAGTCCTGTAGCATCTCTCTGTTGTTTTCTGGGAGCAAACACCACTGTACAGAGAAGGACAGACTAATGCTTATGTCAGGAAACAGATGCTAAGGCAGATGAAACGAAGCATAATGAATTACTCAATAATATGCTGAGTTTGCAGTAGAGACCAATAAAATCCTTCTAGCAGTCTTCTCTAAAGATAGCTCATTCTACGTTAAAATAGCTATTCAGGATAACAAATTGACTAAAGTAATTAATGCTTCTTTGGGGGAAGAATATCCCCTTGTTCCTTCAAATGTGTAATAGGCTAATACTGAAAAGACACACCCTGGGTATCCTGATAGTCCTTTAAAACCGTACCTTTAGTCATGAGCAATCTTATGGTGAAGGCAAGTCTCAGCTTATAAGTGATTATAGGCAGTATTCACCTGCATGTCCTGAGTTCTGTCTGAGACATTGCACTGAAACGCATTAATTGCAGTGATGGGTTAGTCTTCCTGTCAATGGAGAGAAGCAAGCCATCTAGTCACTTGCCACTGTGCTTGACCTTGAAGTAATGCTCTCTCATCTTAAATAAGCACCTTTGTTTTGCACTAAAACCACTGCAGTTGCTGCTCAGACTTTCTAGGTACTGATGTACTTAGAGGCAAGGTGCCACGTGGAACACTTCTGTTTCTAGCACATACAGGGAGACACTTGGGGAACTAACTAGGCAGCATGGGCGCACACGTGGGCAGTAAGCATATGGCAGATGGCTGGAAACTTAATCCATGTAAAATAGAGTTTATGGTGGGGAGATGGCCTGTAGAAGAACTTCCACTCACAAAGGCATCCTCTCTACGTCTGCACTACAGGTCATTTCACTTCTGTGTTTAGTTCTCCTTGATTCTTCACTGTTGCTAAGCACTCTTATGGAGCAGCATCCGTAAGTAATACCATGCCATATTTGCACCCTAAACTTGAAGAATCTCTCCCACCGTGGTAAAGCCTGGTGGTGGTAAATAGCCCTTTTTCAGAGTGGAAACCTGTCTCAATTGAGGTCTCCCAGGGATTTATGTTGGGCCCCATGCTGTTTAATATCTTCTTAAGTGAGGGGATCAAGTGTACCCTGATGAAGTATGAGGATGGTACCAACCTGAGCAGGGAAGTGGACACTTTGGAAGTGAGAGCTACTCTGCAGGATGACCTTGACAGGCTGCAAGAGGGAGCTAATAAGAACCTGATTAAGTTCAACTAGGACAAGTGTAAGGTCTTACACTTGGGAAAACATAATCCAGGAGTGCAGCACAGGCTGGGATCTACCTGGCTGGGGAGAAGCTCTGTGGAAAGGGACCTGGGTGTCCTGGTGGACAACAAAGTCAGTATAAGAAAGCGGTGTGCTGCAGAGGCAAAGAATGCCATCAGGATGCTTGGCTGCATCAACAAGGGCATCAACAGCAGAAATAAAAAGTCATTATCCCACTCTAGTCAGTGCTTGTCAGGCCACACCTGGAATACTCTATTCAATTTTGGACAAGAAAAAAGCTTTGGACAGGCTGGAGAGGGTCCAGAGAAGGGCCACAGAGATGCTCAAAGGACTGGGAAGCTGCCGAATGAGGAAAGGCTGAGAGAACTGGGTTTGTTCAGCCTTGAGAAAAGGCAACTTAGAGGAGACCTTATCACCACGTTCCAGTATTTAATGGGTGTCTACAAAGAAGATGGAGGCTCCCTTTTAAGAAGGAGTCACATGGAAAAGATGAGGGTAATGGGTACAAATTACTCCTGGGGAGATTCCGATTACAAGAGGATACAAGGGGAAAATGTTCACAGTGAGAACAACCAGGTATTGGAATAATCACCTCAAGGAAGTGGTGGATTCCCAAACATTGGACATTTTAAAAATTCATCTGGACAGAGTGCTGGGTGATCTTGTCTAGATGGTGCTTTTCCCAAGAAAGGTTGGACCAAATGATCCATAAGGTTCCTTCCAACCTGATATTCTATAATTCTATAAAAGCAATGCAGTCTTAGTTGTTTATAGCTTATCATCTGCAAAACACTAATACAACGTATATGCATGAAAATTCAGATATTTTAAAAACTGTTTTAAAACCTGCTAGTACCGGTGCAGGATATTTACTGCAAGTGCCTTAGGCCAGGCACTGCTTGGATTTCCCACATAGTAGTAAAGCGTGACCTTTGGATACCTATATTTTATGTATAAAGAGATTGCTTCACTTTAGAGGATAAAATTGTTTCTTATCTGATAAGAACACTCTAAAAATTCAAATGTATGTTTCATATGTAAGTGAGAAAAATCTTTTTTGGGATCTGCCAAACACAATGAACTTTTCCCCCAAAACTGCAGATCATCATGAACCTCCTCACTCCTACAAAAGCAAGGATTGTTTCTGAATTAGCTTTCTCCAGCATCACTGTTGAGCAGAATGTGCTTTTATATATTTATTTATTTATGTATTTTAAAGCATCCTACTGTATATTCTCTCCCTGGAGAAAAGAGAAGAAACTTGGAATAGCTGTTAACCACATTGTTAATGGGACCAATATGCATTAACAATCCTTCAGTGACAAACACTTTCTTGAAAGCTATAAAACTGGGGGTTTTTTACTTTATTATGGCCTGAATCACCCTAAAGTCTACTTTCCAAACTGTCTTTGTTCCTAACACCTTCAGCAGCTGCATTTGTACTTTGGGAATTGCATGCCTTCCATGCTTTTCCAGCCTCCTCTAATGCTTTCTCCTGCCCACGTCCATTTGGTAAGATTACCAAATCTTACCTCGTACTCACTTTCACTGCCATATTCCTCAGGTCATTGATAAAACTGATTGAGCAAAAGGATAGCAAACTCGTGGCTTAGGTTAGCATAGTTTTAGGTCAGTACCTACATGTGAGTAGCTATTAAACACCGACAACGACCTGACTGCAGGTGGCCATGGTTTAGGTACCACTAGGCTAATGTTGACTTGCTTGCTTGTGGACAGTGAACTTAAGGCTTCCCAGTAAGACCTGATTTAATTGTTTGTGGTAGGAGTCAAATATAAATATTTGCTAACTTAATTGTGTGGAAGTCGTTGAGCAAGTTCCTAGTGGATAAAGGTGGGATGGGGTCAAAGATGAAGGTCTTGCAGGATTTGGGAGAGTCTACCACAGCATCCTAGTAGGCAAGCTTAGGAAGTGTGGGTTAGATGAATGGACAGTGAGGGGGATTGAAAATTGGCTGAAGAATAGAGCTCAGAGAGTTGTGGTTAATGGCACAGAGTCTGGTTGGAGATCAGTGACAAGTGGTGTTCCCCAGGGATCAGTACCGGGTCCATTCCTGTTCAGTATATTAATTAATGGCCTGGGTGAAGGGATAGAGTGTACCTTCAGCAAGTTTGCTGATGATACAAAACCAGGAGGAGTGACTGACACACCAGAAGGCTGTGCTGCCGTTCAGTGCAACCTGGACAGGCTGGAGAGTTGGGCGGACAGAAACATAATGAAATTCAACAAGGGCAAGTGTAGAGTCCTGCAGCTGGGGAGGAATAACCAGTACAGGTTAGGGGCTGACCTGCTGAAAAGCAGCTCTGTAGAAAGAGACCTGGGAGTCCTGGTGGAGAACAGGATGACCATGAGCCAGCAATGTGCCCTTGTGGCCAAGAAGGCCAATGGCATCCTGGGGTGCATCAAGAAGGGTGTGGCCAGCAAGCCGAGGGAAGTTCTCCTTCCCCTCTACTCTGCCCTGCTGTGGCCACATCTGGAGTACTGTGTCCAGTTCTGGGCTCCCTGGTTCAAGAGAGACAGCTGCTGGAGCGGGTGCAGAGAAGGGCTACTAAGATGATTTGGGGACTGGAACATCTCCCTTATGAGGAAAGGCTGAGGGACTTGGGTTTATTTAGTTTGGAGAAGAGAAGACTAAGGGGGGAGCTCATCCACACTTATAAATACTTAAAGGGTGGATGTCAGGAAGATGGGGCCAGTCTCTTTTTCTGTGGTGCCCAGTGACAGGACAAGAGGGAATGGAAATAAAACTGAGCTCAGGAAGTTCCATCTAAACATGAGGGGGAATTTCTTTACTTTGAGAGTGGCAGAGCACTGGAACAGGCTGCCCAGGGAGGTGATGGAGTCTCCATCTCTGGAGACACTCAAAACCCTCCGAATGCCTTCCTGTGTAACCTGCTCTAGGTGGCCCTGCTCTGGCAGGGGAGTTGCACTAGATGATATCCAGAGGTCCCTTCCAACCCTACCATTCTGTGATTCTGTTAATGGCCTTCAGAGATTAATTACTATGAAAAAGGGAGTGGAGAGTTTTCTGTTTAGTCTCACAGACAGTACATTTACAGAATATACCAAGTTCCTCTATAAACTTATAAAGAAGTAGACTACTTCAGTTTAAGGTTAATTCTGACTCCAAGACTAATTAATTATGAATAGGTTAAGTTTAAAATTGCCAGAAGCTTTGTAACCATTCTGAATAGTAGTACAGCTTTCTAGGTGACTCATGGGATTGCTTTTCTAGGGAGTTAAAGGAGGAAATTATCTGAGGGTAATGTTAGAATAAAGGTTGGAAGTTTTAATGGTACAAATCCTTGGATTACCAGTAATGTTAGCCATGGTAAGAAAGGCATGGGGAGTATTTAATAGCTATTAATCTTTGGTAATATTAAGATTCTGTTACTGCTCTGGGATTCTGATTGTCATCTACTGAGGTCAGGAAATTTTCATTTTCTCCCTGGTGCAACTTGGATTCTGCATCTGGGGTTTTACCTTTCTATATAAGTATCAGATATGGGTGACATTTGGAGTCAAGAGACTGCATGAGGTGTACTGGCTCTTTTGCTCGTATCAGGTGCTCTGATGCTCAGTGGTCTGATGTACTCATGGCTTAGTAGATAGCCACATTTCAGAAGAGAAAGGATTTTTTTTCTCTGAGACTAGCAGTGACTGTGGTGTGAAGCAGAGCCTTCTTCCAACCACCACCTGGGAGTTTCACCTGGTACTTTTCCTTCTATTGCCAAGCAAACAGAAAACATTTTTTTTGTTTCTAAACATCTCTTACATGGTGATTTATAACAAACTTCAGTAATGCAAAGTATGGGGTCTCTCTTTCGGCTAAGAGTAGGAATGACTGTTGTTTCTTGGAAACTCACCATCTGGAAATGGTGCTAAAGACGTAATGCAACTGCATAGCAAGCATATTCAGCTCCTGGCTTCATCACATGTAGTCTTTCCATTAGAAAGATTTCTTATTCTCCCTTTCTTACTGTCTATTTCCTGAGAAAGAGAGACCATCAGAAGCAATGCTGAAATATACTGTGCATTCTTACTGTTACTGTTTTATAAACCCCTGTGTAAATTACTTATTTACATAGTTAAACAACAAAAAAAAGACAACATTAAATTATACCCTGGAGAACTTCATCACTATCCTGGAGATTTTTAGTTTATACTAGGAGTACTTCCCCACATGCAGCAGCTTGATAACCTGTGAAATACAGACTTGAAGAGAAAAACAGTGTTTCAAGGAGTCTTCAGCCTAACTTACATAAGCAGTTGATCTGCTTATTTACCATGTTTTATTGTACATACTTATGAAGTCTGTTTCCATGTGTCTTTCTATGACTAACGGCCTTATTGAAGTACGTGAAATAGTTGGAACAGATTAAAAATAATCATAACGAATTGCGCAGGACTGTTGTGCAATGATGCAGACAGGCATGGACAGAAATTTCTGACCCTTCTATAGGCTTCTATTGAGATGTTGCTAAAACTTTCAAATATATATTTCTTCATTGGCTCATCCCCCTTGGATGTGACCTTTCCATACCCTGAAGTGTAAGACAAGTCTCGCATAGGTACAAAAACAAAACCAAAAATGGAGAGAGCATGATTACGTGGTGACTTGAATTATCTCATTGTTCAGAGGAGGGGAAAATACTGCTGTTTTAATTAAGCATTTTTGTGCATTTTGCTGACTGTGGTGGGTTAACCATGGCTGTCTGCCAAGTGCCCACCCCAATGCCTTCTCAGTTCCCCTCCTCAGCAGGACATGGGGAGAAAATAAGATGAAAGAGCATATGGGTCAAGATAAGGACAGGGACACTCACCAATTACTGTCATGTGCAAAACAGACTTGACCTGGGGAAGACTCATGTAATCTATTACCAGTTAATAACAAAATAAGACAATAAGAAACAAAAACAATTTAAAAACTCTTTCTCCTGCCCCCCTTTTTCCCAGGCTCAACTTCACTCCTGACTCTATGTCCTCCCCATGAGGCACACAGTAGAATGGGGAACAGGGTCATGGTCAGTTCATAGCACTTCATCTCTGCCACTCCTTCCTCCTCACACTGTTTCTCTTCTCCAGTGCAAGGTCCCTCCCATGAGCTGTGGTACTTCATGAACTTCTCCAGTGTGGGTCCTTCCCACATATTCCAGCTCTTCAAGAACTACTCCATCATAGGTCTTTTCACAGGGTATAGTCCTTCAGGAACAGACTGCTACAGCTTGTGTGGCCCCAGGCCGTGGTTTCTGGCAATTCTAAGTGAGTGGAAGGTCAGCCTGTATAAGTTACTAGAGCTCTGCTGAGGCTGTTGAGTGAGGATGTGGTCCTACACATTAAAAGCACTGGAGTTTTGCTACATCTGAATCTTCTGTCTTGAAAAGAGTTGTGTCACCAGCTAGAAAGAGGATGTTTCACACCACCTGGCTGATGGTCCCTAGTCAAGTATTCTCTCTCTGCCTGTGGCCTGCAGTACTGGAAAGAAAGCTTTGAGCCATGCACCAGGGAGAGATGCAATAAACTTCAGCTGGAGAAAGCTTCTTGCTGATTCAGAAACAGCTCTTGGCCTGTGGAAATGTCAGTTGTAGAGGTGGATAAAACCATTATTGTTTCATCAGAATCTGCCACATCTCCTTGAGGATACCTTTGCTACTAGCCAAAACGACATCTTAGGATAACAGATTGCCACTATTTCAAATACCCCATGCCTAAAACTAGTGCATTTAAACATCAACATTGGTAATTTGTATTTGGTGGATTTGAGATATAAAAGGCAAGGTGGAAAAACTCATTTGATCATGTCCACTTGATGTTAGTCCAGAGCCATCAGCATTCTAGAAATTAATGAAAACCAAACAAATGCTCTGAAAAGGCTTAAAAGTACAAGATGATTTCCAATAAGCTTCTGTTTTGTTCCCAGTTTTAATTTTTTATTCCATCCCTTTTATGTGCTGTCCTACAATCATAGTCTTAGTTATTGTGTTACAGGGTGTGAAGTATTTGAGACATTTTCATGCTGAATATACCTAGGACAAGAGTTTTAAATATAGAAAGCTTTCTAAGTTTGAAGTGCAGTATGTTCTTTCACTCCTGTTCATGGGTCTCACTGTCAGTTGCTACACTTGTTGTTATACAGTTGTTTTGATGCTGCTATCTATTTTTGTCATAAACTTTCATAAGCCAAAGGAGCTGATCATTTACAAAGTTTTGGCGGTCACTGACTCTTGTGTGTAGTTTCAGAGAAGCCATATGATAGTGAAAGAAGGAATGTAATGAATCCTATGTGATCAGGATCTGAAGGGGGATCTACATAGGGTATCTTGCTGAAATTGCTAGTTTTTCTGTGTGCCCTACACGGTAAATCTCTTCTCAGAACAAGAACTTGGACACAAATGAAACATAGACAGTTGAGAGGATACCTGTGCTAATGTTCATGAAAATGGTGGGCTGCAAGCAAAAAGTCCCCTTGCAGGGACTAACTCTTCCTGGCTCACACAACCTTTCCACTCTAGATGAGAACCTGCAAGGATCAAAAATCCAGTCCCTGTTGTTGCTGGTAGTCATACTCCAAAAGTTATGCCTTTTGGTGCTGCAGTACCTTTTGTGGTTCATAGCCATCATGTGTTTGCGTAGTACCTCTGCACTTAGTTGTTTCAAATTGCTGTGATTTTTATTTGTTGAGGAAAAAACATTAAGCCCCAACTTATCCTGGTGTAAAGAATGATTATTGGATATTTTTTCTTTAAATTTCTTAATCTGTGGGAGCATTCTTTGAAATGATCCCTGTAGGACTGGTCCAGGGAAGAAGGGAGATGAAATTTTGACTTCTGCCAGAGCAAATGGTTTGAGGAGGAAGGATTCTGCTGGCTAAGGACTGGGCATATTTTGGGGTAAGAGAAAGCCTATGTTAAAAGGACAGGCTCCATTTAAACTACAAGTGAAACGGGCAGCTGCCACTTCAAATCCAGAAAAGTGTTATCAGTGAAACTTTCAAACCAAAGAACAGGGGAAAATTCCCAGGGAGCAAAGTGCACAAGTTTCAAGATGATGCAGCCACTATTGATGAAGCCACAGAAGTTCTGTGTGTGTAAGGAAAGGGCAGAGAATGGCAACAGTCAAATGGGAAAAGAAAAACAGATGGGACCAAGCAAGTTCTGTTTAAATGAGGCACTGAAAAGAAAATCAAAAGAGTGGTGCAACGATTTCTATATGTGGTTATACTACGCATATCAGAAACTTGATGGACAAAAGAGTGGTATTTCTGTTAACATCATGGCAAAAAGTAAAGAAGAGAGAGCAAGACCTTCTGGTGAGCAAAAAATGAGGTAGATATATGTATATAATATAATAAACAATAGGTATTTTATATTTCTTTCAAATAGATAGAGAAGTCAATTTAGACTCAAACTGGGTGAATGAGCTAGCATTTTCAGCAGTACTACAAAACCCCATGGATTAGAATTTCAGGCCCAGATAGGAAATATATAGTCTAGGGTCAGTGTTAAAGAGTGCCCATCAGGATAACAATATTGCCTGTGACACACCAAAGGTAGGAAGTGCAGTAGTAATGGGAGACTTCCACCACCTCTCTGTTTTTGTCACACCCACAGATTAGGCAAGTGTCACATCAAAACATGATATACATAAGAAATTTTGGAATGTAGTTAATGGCGGCTTCCTGGAAGAGCTAGCAAGGAAGCCTGCAAGAGGCAGTGGAGTCCTTTCCTTTCTCCCTGTGTATCAGACATGGTCCCCAAGGCTGTAATTGCTCTGTACCTGTGAATGCATTACACTCTTGGCATCCCTGCAGAAGCCATCAAAGATGGTAGAAAAAAACCCTCCATGCTCATAAACGCAGTCAGTTTCAAAAAGGGAACCTACATAAGAATGAGGAAGCTTGTTGAGAAAACAGTGATAAAAAATGCAGTAAGAGAGTTAACCTTTCCAGGAAGAATGGGTTTTGACACTATATTGGAGACTGAGCCAGCCAAGGAGGTGCTGAAGGAAGGAGCTGCATGAATGGCTAAACAAGGGTGGTATTGGCAGCCACAGCACATTCTTCAAAACCTAGGTCAAAGGATGAAAATGGACAAGTTCTTGTACTCTGGCAGGTTACTTGTAAAATATGACAAAGCTGGCTTAAAAAGATCTGAGGAACAATCATGTCCTTTTTTAAGCACTTCTAGAATCTGCCATAGGCACTCTAGGTAGGAGCTGCTTAGTACCAGAGCAGCGCCCACAGGAGGTAAGGTCACAGCAGGAAAGCTAAACAAATCATGTGGCTGTCTGTTTGGTGTGGGAGGAACAAGCACACTTGCTCAGCTAGTGTGAGTCACAGCATCCGCTTAGCAGAAAGGTGATGGGATTAAGCATAAGTAAGCTGCTGTTGGTCGCTATTGGTCACTCTTGGTCATGTGGATCTTTTCCCAGTCTCAGTACCAGCCTTAGAGTAAAAAAAAATATGTAGCAAAATGGCTTTTTAACCTCGGGCAAAACATTTATGCTCTACTGGGCCTCCTTTGCTTCCTGTAATATTGGAATAACAGCTTTCCCTTAGAAGTCTTCTATCGGTTATGTGGGACTCCAATACTGCAGCAGTCATGCTGGTGCAATGCACTGTATAGACAGGACTGGTTATTTGCTCTCATGTTAAGGGTGAGGGGGTGATATTTGCCTGCCAGAGCCCAAGGGCTTGCACTGAGCAGTTTCAGAAAGTCACAAGTCTCTCTGAGAATTCTGTCTCAGAGCCCGGGTAAGGGCTTGCACTGAGACAGTTTCAAAAGTTAAAACAGATAGGTCTGATTTATTAAAGCAATGGTTACAACATGTTCAAAACTGCTGTTGATAAATGCTCTCAGTGCAAAAATGAAAATTGAGCTTGAGCTAGTAATTGTAGGTAACATGTGACACAGTTGGAGGTACAAGTCTTTATAATAGCATTAATATATAATAGTAATGTTAGTAAAAGGTATACCATATGCTGAAGGCACAATTCTTACTAAGAAGGCATCCTTGTCTTGGGTGGAGGAAGAGTACAGCCCGTCCACCATCTCTGCTAGACTTTCGGTCTTCTCCCCTCCCTCCAGCATGTGGGTGAAGAGAGGTATTCCCCTCATGATTTTTTTAATGTCCTAATCCTGCCTGTCCTTGTCTTCTCAGTGATGTTTAACACGATTTGGGTGGAGAGTTGAGTGACGTACTTATATATGTTTAGCCTGTACTCCGTTATACTTGTTACCATATTTAGGAGTGTAAGCTTTGATATTAATTTTGCAATTAATTAGGTAAAGCTCTTCTTTCAGACGTTATGGCCTTCAAAATTTATGTAAAAGATTTTTGCTTTTGTTGGTTTAGCTAACAGGACTGTCTTATCTTCACAAGACCCTCTGCTTCAGCTGTTTGGTGTGCCAGCTTAGCAGGTCTCCAACCCCAAAGATATCTCAAGAATCTCATAGTCACAAACATAGAATCATAGAATGTTAGGGGTTGGAAGGGACCTCTGGAGATCATCGGGTCCAACCCCCCTCCAAGCAGGACCATATAATCTGGAGCAGGTTACACAGGAACGCATCCAGACAGGTCTTGAAAGTGTCCAGAGAAGGAGACTCCACAACCTCTCTGGGCAGCCCGTTCCAGTGCTATGTAACCCTCACAGTAAAGAAGTTCCTCCTCGTGTTGAGGTGGAACTTCCTGTGCTCTAGCTTGTGTCTGTTACCCTTTGTCCTATCACAGGGCACAAGTGAAAAGAGGTTGCCCCCTTCTTCTTGACACCCAGCCCTCATATATTTATACACATTAATTAGAACCCCTCTCACTCTTCTCCAGACTGAAAAGCCCCTGGTCTCTCAACCTTTCCTCATAGGGCAGGTGCTCCAGTCCCCTAATCATCCTCATAGCCCTCCATTGGACTCTCTCAAGTAGATCTCTGTCCCTCTTGAACTGGGGAGCCCAGAACTG
>JAVSBS010016000.1:0-16321 GCA_033124195.1 Coracias cyanogaster
TATATGCATGTATATAAGGGTGCTTCATAGAATAGCTGCCTTGGATAAATAAATATATATATTTTTCTTAAGGGGTGATTCCTGTAACTGATTGGGACATTGGATGGAGGTGCCGCGCCTCAGATTCCATTTGGGGGAGTGGTCTGGGACCCCAGTGAGTGGACCACAGCCCTTGGTGGGCGGACCTGGGACATCTAGGGGGAGGATCACGACAGCATGTTAAAACTATGAAAGGACGGTATACTTAAAAAACCAAATTGATTTAAAGAATTGTTGCTGCTATACTGTGATCTTTAAAAGAGAGGCTGATTTTCTGGGCCTTTTTCAAATCAATTTCCTTTCCTCTTCTTTCACCATTCCATACAGTTGGTCCATCTGTTGTTTTAGTAATTTGACTTTTGGTACCTTTCCTCTCTCGTGTACCCCTACCTGAACAATAGTGAAAATCTACATATGTGCCCTTTTTCCTGCCTGCTCCAACATGACAGCAGTCTCCAGTTCCGTCTTTGTTCTAAGTCCTTCTCTGTGATTTTTCCATACAACTTGTGTTCTGCTTCAGCTCGAACAGTGCTTTTTTGCACAGGACATTTCCATCCAATGACCTGAGCTAAACATGACTACAGGTGATCCACCAATGAGATCCTCAGGCACTGGACTGCTTTATCTGGCCTGGGATTTCACCAGGCCACAGCATCATCTTGTACACATCATCCTACTCCAAGGAATTTGGCAGCCAACCAGGGGTTTTGTACTTTATATGTGCTTTCTGGTTCTGCCCAGTCCATTTGTAACAGCTTGTTTTGCACCAAACTTTTTCAAAACAAATAGTGTTTGGTAAGATTCTAAAGATTTCAGATGAACAACTATTTTAATAGGAATCTTTGGAGCACATTTTAATATCTCAGACAGACTGCGTTAAGTAAAAGCTGTTGCTCATAGACTGGCAAATCACCAAGTTCAATATTAATATTCTCAAGTATGTAATTTGGGCATAATTTCCCACTACCAGGAATTCTTCAGGTAAGACTTTACTAGTCTGTGAACCTCACTCCCTGCATCCACATAGAAAATACTTAGAACCGCTTCAAGAGTTTAATTGCATCTTCACATGAGTTAGTATTTTTAGCATATCTTTCCCAAGGAGACTGACATTTAAATGCCATAATTTTTGTGTTTATTTCATCTGCTTTTAAAGATGCTTCATCTTTTAATATTTTTCCATCAATAGTAATTCCAAAAGTCAAATTAATCATATGGATGTCATCTAACTACTAGCAAAGCTGCTGGGAAAAACTCATGTTGCTTTCTGTGACAGCAAGAGTAAATAGGACAGAATTTTAACAGAGAATGAGATCAGTCTTCCTAAGGAAAAAAATCCTAATTTATCACTACCTAAAAATCCTAATTTAGCCTTTATCACTTTAATCACTTCCAAGTCTCCTTTACAGCTTACAAAATATAGAGGTTACACTTTTAGAACAAAATCCAAATCTTGATTTTACATAATATATTAAAGTAATTACTCTTCTTGTTAAATTAAATGTGCATTGTAATTAAACAGATTGTGAGAAATTAATGGTATTGGAATCCTGGAATGGATATTTAATCTGTAACACAAAGAAAAACTTTTAAAGTGCTCTAAAATTTTTTTGACATAAAGCAAAATAATAAAATCCAGCAGTACAAAGAACATCAGTAGGCATGACTTAATTAAAGAAATGCTATATTAAGCTACTGCTATACTGCTGCCAGGGATTGGCATCTCCATACAGTGTAGGGCAGACAAGCCAGCTTGATGAGCCACTAGCTTGGGAACATTCTGCATTGCACTCCTTTGAGCAGAGCCACACACTGGCTAAGGGAAGATGGTTGCTTCTGTACACACTGTTCAAACAGGACACAATGCTCAAAACCAGGAATAGAGACAAACTGAAGAGATATTGGTTAGGTAACTGAATAGTCAGGTGATTTGAAAACAGTCTGAACTGGCTTAAAGGGTTATCAGTGGCATGAAGTCCAGGTGGAAAGCAGTCACTAGTGGTGTGCACCCAGAGGTCAAAACTGGGACCCATACAGTTTAACAACTTTATTAAAGTTTGTAACAATGAGGTAGAATGCACCCCTAAGAAGTCTGTTAATAGACCTGGGAAGAGTGGTTGACGGAGCACGGTCAACCATTGATCTTATCAATGTATATAAATATCTGAAGGGAGGGTGCAAAGATGGAATCAGGTTCTTTTCAGTGCTACTTTGTGGTGGGACAGGAAACAATGGGCATATGCTGAAACACAATAAATTATATTTAAACATGAAAAAACATTTTCACCATGAGAGCAGTGAACCAGTAGAGACAGTTGCCCAGAGAGGTTGTGGAGTCTCCATCCTTGGAGATCTTCAAAATCAGACAAAATATGGCCCTGAGCAACCAGCTCTAGGTGAACCTTGCTCTGAGCAGAGGACTGGATGTTCTCCAGAGGCCCTTTCAACCCTCTAATGACTGTGTGATGACCCCAGCGTACTCCCCTGATATATAGCTGTAAAACCCCCCTAACCATGGCTGGCTCCAAAGGACTTTTGAATTGCTGACAGTGCAGGATCCTGCTGGCTTTTCCTTTTGCAAAGAAAATGTGAATAAATAACAAATATTTTTATCCTAAATGACATAAAGACTTTTCTGACCTGTGCAAACGCCTGTAGAATAATAACTGACTACCAAAATACAGCAATTTACACCTTTAATGTTTTGCCTATCAGAGAACTTAAAGAAGACTTCTGTCTTTATATAGACTACCATTATACCTATTAATTATACTATAAAGTTACTTAATTTACTATGTAGTAAAAGGAGTGCTGCCAGATTAAATTACATGGAAATAAGATATGTGAAGCCTCCATAAATTACCACTTGTTTCTCAGATATATCCGTCATTATTTATCTCTGACATAACCAGTGTTAATTCTTTCTGTATCTTTCCCACAGCAATCCTTCTCTGTTTTCCTTATAGCAACTTCACTTGTCAGTGTCTATGGCGCCAATATCATAATGACACAAAAGAGCTAACTACTAAACAGACCCAAAACTCTGTGAGCATGCCACAACCCAACGCAGTTGTGTGAGCACCACATCTATAGATCTCAGCAGGAACTTGCTCTTTTCATGCCCTGCTTACCCTGACTGGCCACACTATTCTGACTGAGCCTTTCTTGATGCTGAATAGAGTTGAAAATACACAACTGTTTGGTGTACTGCAATACACACTTGCCACCTTCCCAACATCATGTCTCTTTCAGAACATATTCTAACTGGGATCCAGCAGAACTTGTTTACCTTTTCTTGGAGAGCTACCATCTAATCAGTGCAAGGCACATCTTTCTGTCTACCTGTAGTTTATTGGACTTTTCCCTATTAAATTTCCTTCTTTTTTACAGAAGTTTTCTCCAGTGCACCAAAATAATTTAAAAAATTTTAGTGCTGTTCTGCAATCCATGCGCTATTAGGGATCCTACACAAATACACAAAGTGTGGACAATGTCAAGATGTAAAAACACTAGGGGAAAGAAAAAGTAGCTATATCAGATAAAGCCTGGTGATTGGGAGATGCCATCTTATGTGTGAAGAATGTAGCATTTGAAAACTAACGTAAGGAAATATCAGCTATGAAATTCCCATCTGAAAAGAGAAGTGAGGCAGGATTAAAGAAAGGATGGCTCAGAGTGTAATAATTGGGACTACAGACCTTCCAATTACATATTATTTATTTGATTAGCACTGTGACCAACAGTTGTTAACTAAACTACATAAAAGTCATACCTTTGAGAAGTGAATGTGCATGCAGTACAGGTCCGGTAAATTTACTGTTTCACTATGACTTACATTTTCTTTCCTCACTCCTCTGTCAATCTGCAATCCAACTGCTGGGTAGGCCTAGAAAATCTCCCTCCTAGTTTCAGTTTCCTGGATGAAGCACATGCCAAGGGCACAGTACAAAGGATGTGTTCCTGCATGCATTTTGTGAGAAAATATGAGAATTTCAAGGCAGAGGCTTATGAATATGACTCTTTTATGATTATTCATTTCAATCCAGAGAAGTAAATGCACCTATTGAGTGAAAAAAAGACGCATTAAGAGTAAAATATTTTCTTTTGTTCTTTTTAATTTTTGGGGTGGCAGAGGATTACTTTCCTTTAATATTGTGTCACACCAGGACTTAGTTGTTTTACATTCTGCTTATAGCACCCACTGGCTCCAATGAGCACATCTAATAAACTGACATGGAAGTAAATATCTGGTATGAGAAATACCCAAAGTAAAACAATAATTTATGGAGTTTTTGTGATAGATTGACTCATCCAGTGCTTGCTGTAGCAAAACATCCACAATAGTTATGTTCTGGATATAGAGCTCTTGCCTAGAAACACACCAATGCTACGTCTTCCCTCCTGTTTCAGAGTGCCATCGGTCTTCCACAGCTTAACCTGCTCTGTCTGTCAGCAGGTTAATAGTTAAATTACACATCCCAAAGAGAAAAAAAAGGTATAGAACCTATGCTAATTTTATATGAATGACAGAAAAAAACTATGACAGAAAAAAATACTATTTTATAGAAAAGATTTTCCAGTTTGACAGTAATCCCAACTCTTACATTCTGATTGAGTGCCTGACCTTCTTTCTTTCCCTGGAATAGGGCTTTTTATAGCTTTCTTCTAGATATGTACAAGCAAGAAGGGGAGTAAATGCTGCAGTTAATCACCTGCTCTAGAGAGCAGAAACAGGTCAAGTGTAACTGTTCAGTACCTGAAATAGTAGTGTTAAATAAACAGAAATAATGTCTTTATGCATATGCACATTGATGTGGCAATATAGTTGAAAATTCTTTACAAATATAGCTGTATCTATGAAATACAGTAGCATAGTTATTTCTCTGTTTATCAAAAGAGTCTTTATACAAAAGTAAAACTGTCATACTCTAGTGAAAAGCACATGTGAAATATTTGAGTGACTATATGGCTTTTAACATTTCAGACAATCTTTACAAGAGCTTCAGCATAAATACATTTTTATCTAAACACAAACATGAAAAGAAATACCACAATTATTGATTGCAAAAGTAGAGCCTGCTGGTTGCTATTTATTTTAAAAATAACTCTGCCAAACAGAGCTTCTTCCTCAAAGACTTCATTATCTAACACCCCAGCTTTGCAAGTACTTTTTTTTTGTGTGTAGCTGTACATATAAGCAGTTCCTTTGATTTCAGCAATATTTTTCTGACTACATTTACCTTCCAAAATGCCTTTTCATGGTCTGAGTTCAAGCAGATGACGAAGTCAAGGGAAAGGAAGCCTGCAAGAAAGACAAATTGGAAGGATTTGGAGTAGGCTTATCATGGGAGAAAGGTAGGTGCTCCTTCAAAAGAGCTGCTTAGAGAAGCTTAACTCAGGGCTTCCCAATCACCTTCCTGCAGAGTCTGTCCAGGTCTATTTGCTATTTAGGAAGATTAAGAAGATTAGTCTAGGAAAGAGCCCAAAGTCAGATGCCTAAAGCACATGTTAAAGCTATGCTCCATTATTCACAGTGTTTGCAGACCAGGAACTGAAGCACATAAATAATCATCCTGTGGCAGTACTAAAACATAGTTATTTTAGACTTTAAGTCCACTTCACTGACTAGGCTAGAGATCACAAAATCATAGAATACCAGGATGGATGGGACCTCAAGGATCATCTGGTCCAATCTTTCTTGCTAAAAGAATGGTCTAGACAAGATGGCTCAGTGCCCTGTCCAGCTGAGTCTTAAAAATGTCCAATGTTGGGGAATGTCCCAGATGTAATGTCTTGGAGTAGTAAACATGAAAGCTTCATCCCCATGACATTTTAGAACAGAAAAATATTCTGCTTTCTTTTTTTCCCATAGGCCAAGCACGCAGAGATGCCAGTTTGTGAAACATTTCCCTTCAGAAAGAAAAATATTTCATAAAGTATATTCATGGCGATATTGTTAGTGTTGCTGTCTAGCACTCAAAACACTCTCTATAGCTAAGTAATATTGAAAATCAAACTCTTCCCATAGAAAAAATTACAATATTAGGCAATTGTAATTCCTACATATTGTAGGTCAGACAAATTTGCTACTTGGTCTTTAATACTATGCTAAGCTGACTTTACTATGCTTTTTTCCTACTTGAGATGTGTCAGCAGGCACACAAAGAACATAGATACATAAGTCATTGCTACTCCATCTCTAAAATAATGATGCTTGGCATTATGCAAAACATACAGTCTTAGTAGTTACGAATTTTATAAAATTATCATTACTTCTCATGGCTTAAAAAATTGTTGTAAACAATTCTGTCTTTTCAAATCTTAACAATTACGTAATTATAGTAATCACTCATTTGTTTGGCTGAGATAAGAAAAATTATAAAAGATAAAAACTTCCCTAACATACAAACATGTGCTTGCCTTCAAAAACTAAAAAAAAAAAAATCCCCTTTGAAAACTATTCATATCATTGAAGACTAATGATTCTTTTCTTTTTTTTCTTATTTTCCAAATATTTTCAAATCCTGACACCTCCCCTTATAGGCATAGGCTGAAAGTAAAGATCTTAATACTTAGGCTTTACAATCATTAAACTCACATTTATTTTAGCAGCCAAATTGTGCTGCACAGGTAAAAGACAAAAAGGTATTCAGGAGAAACTATTTTGTCTGGATTAATCTCATTTAAAATGTTGCTTTATAAATGATGGGTTTCAGGAATCATAGAATGGTTTGAGTTGGAAGCGACCTTAAAGATCATCTAGTTCCAACGCCTCTGTTATGGGCAGGGACAACTTCCACTCAATCAGTTTGGTAATCAGTTGTTAATCCAAAGAAACAATCAATAACAATGACTGGTATTTTAAGTTGCTTCACTACACTGTGTATATACTTCAAATCTTGAACAAACAGGTGATCTGTCGCTTTACCTAGTCATTTATCACTTTGTGATTATGCTGAAGGGTGCCTTACTGTATACAATTTACTGCAGGAATGCAGCGCAGTTGCTTCAAAACTAAGCTGCAATACGTCTATTAGTCCACTGAATGACTGCACTTAATAGCTTTTCAGTAGTGGAAGAAAATCACATCTAACCTACCACACAGCCAGGAGTATTTGGCCACCCTTCTATGAATCTTCAGCATTTCACCTTTTTCTCAGTCTATCACAGAATATAGTGTCATAGTGTTCATTTATTCGATTTGTCTCCTTTGCTTTATTTATTAGTGTTGGACCAGGTAACCTTTTTATACTGTTTACTGAAATTAAAGGACTAGCAAATCACTGTCCTCAGTGCCCCACTTTCAATTTCATGTTTCCTCCAACATTCAGATTTTTCTCTGTTGTTCTCCTAAGAACATCCCTTTTTTTCTAGATGATCACAGCAGTAGGATGTTGAAAAATGTCAGCTCCTTTATTGTAACAGAAAACACAATGGTAAATACCTATAGATCAGTAAGCACACATACGATCGTGAAAATTATAGGTTTTCATATTAATAACCAACTTCAGCAAAAAAAGTAATTTTTTAACCAGTACAGCTATACAAATCTCTATTGTAGCTGCAGCTATTTCTGGAAAAATGCCTAATACCTGAAGATTTTTCCCCTCACTTTAAAGGATTAAAGCATTCTGCTGCAGGCATTTTAACACCCATAATACTGAATCCACACTGAGTGAATAACTGTACTCAGGGAGTATAACAACCAAACCTTAATAACAGACTCAGCAAGAGATCTCAGTCATTCTGATATCTTTTTGTGCAAGACAGTCTGGGAATGCACAAGGAGCAAAAGCCACAAGTAATTTGTAGCATTTCACACTTACATTAACACCTCTAATTGTAACTGACAGGGCAATTAAGGCTGAAAAACATCCCAATACAGTGGCTTGTACATGATGATTGTCCCACTGAAACAACAGATCCCTTATGCAATTTAGAAAAAAAGTGTTTCACTTTATTTTCCTCCATTGAAGTGGATGTCCCAGTTCATCATGCCTCATTAGAAGGTTTTTGTTGCTATAAACATGATTATGTCAAACAATCATAAGCATTTATATCAAGCATATGATTTAACAATTCCCTTCTCAATACAATTATCAGGATTCTTTTTTTAAAAGGATGTTAATTGTTATATATAATCTATTTAAATAATGAGTTGTAGAATAATGAGCAGGCAATATTCCAAATACAAATATATTTAGGACACATGCCATACATTTCTTTTTTTTTTTTTTTCTGAGAAATCCACACAATTCCCTTCATGTGCCCAGATTTGCCAGGTTTTGTACAGTGCTTTTAAGTCAATTTTTGTCCAACATCACCAAGTAGTTAAATTTTTTAACAACTAGTTCCCACAAATTTGTTTCTGTAAAACGTTTGTGTTTAGGGCCCAATATATATCATGTATCTTTTAGGAGGGGAGAGAATACTTGCTCAGATCTACTCTAATTCCAAGAGGCTGAATGTCCATTAGTGGTTAGGATGTGTTACATGCAATCTTCAGGCACACCTTACTATTGAGTTTCACCTGAAAGGAATCAGGTTTATTTACACCAAGACTACTCCACAACATGAACCAAAGTGCAGCAACTGCAGATGATTGAAAGATTTGCTTCAAAAGCACACTCCTGATCCAAATTAAAATGCTACTATACGTGCATCTGTATCTGCTTCGTCACATAGGAAGCAGGTTGTTAACATGTCCATCATTTAGGAGGAAAAAATTCCTCTGCAGTGTCTGCACATGTACTCAATCATAATTGAAAATGGGTGGGATTTTTTTTCTCCTCTGAGAAGTCTCCCACATCTTAGCTGTTGACTGTTTAATTTCTCAGTTGCATCCTACTAATAATTTTCTATATATATTTGTATATGAAACATAAAAAACATCTAGCCATACTTTACACAGCTGTGATTATAAGCATATAGTGGAAAAAAGGCAACCTAAAAATTAAGCCCAAATCCCACAACCTTATGCCGCATTGCAATCTTGAAGAACACATATGAATAAAAATAACCTGAAAGCTGAATAATTATGCAGATGGTTCTGGTAATGAATAAAATAGATTAATAAAATTTTTGGTCTTAGAAAAATATCTAGGTCTGTGTCCAAAGTGTGACAGAGGCTTTCTTAAAGGTGAGCAGTGGGTTTCACATACCACACACCTAAAACATAGGTACAGAGAAGGAGGGGACACTCTCTTCACAACAATTCACAGTGCCAGAACAAGAGCCAACAGGTACAAGTTGCTCAGGGGAAATACTGTCTGGCTAAATGAAAAAATAAATGTACTCTGTGATCAACTAAACACTGGAATAGGTTTCTCAGAACATTGATGAAATTTCTGTTACTGCAAATGTTAAACATTCAGCTTGATAGAGTCCTAAATAACCTAATCTATGGCCCTGACTCCTTATTGAATTTTAGACCAGTGATTCCAGTGGTGCCTTCCTAATCCAGGCTCTTCTCTGTTTCTGAGCCCTGAGTAACAGCAGAAGTTCCACATAGAAGGTGAAAAAATATTATAAAAAAAATACTATCTTTTTTTCCCTTTGGATTCTAAGCTGCAATATTTTTTAATTTGAAAAGTATAAATAATAGTATGCATTGTTTGGTTCACACTGCAAACAGTAAGAAAGTACTAAGGCATAGGGCTTATATACTACAAAGTTACTACCTTATCTGCTAGACCTTGGTTCCATCAGTAGAAGATAGAGGTATGCTAATGTGAACAGGACTTTAAAGAAGCAGAACCTCTCATGACAAGTTTAGAAACCCTACATGAGCCTTTACAGGCAGAATTGGCCTTGCCCTCCTCTCTTCTCTCCCAAAAAAGGCTTTGTGGGAAGAATTTGAAAAATGGAAATACCAGGTAATAGACTAGAGAAGGAGGTTTCTTTTCAGCTGAAAATGTGTGGAACAATTTGAAAAGACTCTGAGTTTCTGTTGCTTTTAATCTTTCTAAAGCAAGCAGGCAAGCAAGCAAGCAATCTCTTTGAGACTGTGCTTTTTAACTTGGCTTTTGTCATGGCAATAGCTTACTATAGACATCCAAAGGAAAGAGTGTTTAGGCAATATCTTCTTTCATTTCTGTTTGGTCTGCTCCGGACACCTGATGATGACTACTCAGGAATTGCTTTCCATTTCTCTTTTCCTTAGAGTGATCAGTGTCCTTGTTTTTTACTCCACCCTTATTCACCCATCTCTGGTGTCACCCTTCCCTTAAATACTAGAAGTATTTCCTCATGATATGCTACTTAAATACTTCAATACTGGTGGCTGCCAATACTTGCCTACATCAGCTTTGTATAGCAATTGCAAACACTTAGGTGAAGTAAGTACAGAGTGAGTCAGATAATTCAGTAATACAAACTGGAAACTATTTTGGGGGTTTGGTTTTATTTTCCCTCAAAGCTGTGAGCTGCTTGTTTAAACATAGCTAAGGACAAATTAAGTTAGTGTTAGAAGATATTTTAACAGCTTTTTTTTTTGTAGAATTCCAGACACTGTTGCAAATCCCAGCCTTGATAAACTGCCATACTAATCAGGTTTTACATTAATATAAATGGAGCTGCATTGTCATATTAGCCTTTTATATGGCACACGACACACTGGTCAAAACTAGCAAATATCTAGAGAAAAGATAGAAACCCCAGAGGCCTTTACCATAAGATTCCATGCTATTGCTAATTCAACTTTAAAATCGAAATTAAAGCAGCCGAAAAACCAAAAGCAAGCAGTGTTTTCACAAAAGGCTATCCACAGGTATTTCCTTGCAGAATAAAAGGCTTCCTGCCAGTAACAGGGCTTCTCTTTTTGGGCCTGCAACAACGAGAATTTACAGTCTTCTCCACTGGGTGGCAACCTAGTATGCAGCAATAAACAGACCTGCTCTCTCCGGAGAACCACCAAAAAAGTTTTTGCTTCTGTTGAAACATGTGGAAAAAAAGAAACTTTGAACAAATGTAACTGATTATGGCCTACTGTATGGAGTTCAAACACGTATTATTCTAGCCTCCCAAAAATCCCAATTTTTGCTTGTTTCTCTTCAATCATACCAGAGTTATGAGACGTGAAGTGTTGTTGCCATTAGAAGTGTTTGAAACTACTGTTGACTTCTGAGAAGTGTTTTTTCACATGCATCATTGTTACAGTTCTTCAGGTTTTTTTAGAATAAATTATTTTAACAGTCGCTTGAATTTGTACTGAGAAAACAGAAGATGCAAACAGGGAAAAAACCTCAAACACTATGGCTCTGACTTGTTTAAAATACAGAATGCAATTCCCCTGTCAATATTCCCTTGAACATGAAGGACTCCTTTCCAAAATGCTTGTAAAGAGACTTACTTTATTCTCTAAGGTTACTCTGTGGCTATCAGAAGAAAACTCAGGAATAATAAAATGTCAAAGTCCACTTTGTAGTTTCTATACTATTATTAATGTTAGTTCACTGAAGTAAATATAAACAAATGCAGTGCAAGGAAGGAAGGCTTGAAGAGAAAGACAGAAACAAGAGTATGGAAATCAGTGAGAAAAGGATGTGAAAAACACTGGATGAGAAAGATGTGCAAATATTAGGTAAACTAAAAAAGTTACTTATAAGAGGAGGATAACGGATTTGAGTGAGGGAAGGAAAAAGTCTTGCTGGTATTCCCCTCAAGAGAAATAACAGGAAATAATATATAAGTTTGAGCTCTTCATACTGTTTGAAATTAGGAAGAAAAAAGTTTTTATCTTTTTGTCATAGTAGGAAGCCCAGAAAACTTGGAAACATTTCAGCTATAGCATATGGCTCTCACTTCCTAGTTCTGAGGGACTGCTGCAAAGCAGGACATTGTGGATCCATGATACACCTGCCTTGAAGTGAATGCACAAGTGTAAGTAATTGTTAAATTACAGATGTTTTATATTCACTGGAGTGCCCAAAAATATTATTTTTTCTTTTTGTAAGAAGAAGGTCATTCAGCAATACCCAGTATAGTACCATGGCAAAGAAGTTCAACTGGAGAAATGTCTTCACTCAAGAAGCTCCACTCTCTAAGCAACCACTTTCTAAGGTTAGCCAGCAGGAACTTGAAATAAACACACACTGCTACTCTTTCCCCCTTCTCTTCCTTGGGTACTGTCCCCCAGTTTCTGGCAATTTATAGAAAGTAGAATTATATTGCACCTTTATCAAGACTCCTGGATGAATTATTCCATGAATTTGTCTACCCATTCTTTGAATGAAGGTACACTGCTGACTTCCACAACATCCTGGGACAGAGATTGGGTAATTTAATTACACAGTATGTGAATAAGAACCTCCCTTATTTAGTTAGCTGGCCCCACATCATTTACTGTTGGTAACTGTGAAGGACTACTGTTTATACACTTCTTCAAGTTTATGTGCTGGAAATATATTTTAGAGTTAGATCTCCAAATGCTCCAGGGAAGTGGTATCATTTAAACAGAAAACCAGAGCCACAGGAGGACATGTTACTGCCACTATTATCATGGTGTTCTTTTTGTTGGTTTGTGGGGTTTTTTTGTGATGAAAAACGTGCCCTAGGGTTGCTAGTTTTAACACGATATAACATAATATTCTTTAATGCTGATTCATCATGGGTTATTTTAATTTTTATTACATTGGTGCTGAATTTTTTTTAAACAAAATTTTGCAGCAGAAAATGTATCTATTTCCCAAAATTTCTCACATTATCAAGGTACTATAATTAGTTTGAACACACTACAAATGCTAAGGTAAAAGCAAAAAAGTATTTTTATTTTACTAAATGAAAATTTTCACAGAACAGTAATGATATTTTGAGACAGATGTGGGTAATAAAAATATCATCCCTTACTGAAAATGTGGCTTGCTTTCCAGGTATACCTTCAGCTACCAGCTGATCTCAAGAATTTCAATATAATTTCCCTTATCTGGGATCTATTCATTTGTCAATGTCTATCCTTAGGCTTAGCTTCCCCAAGTGCAAGCTAACTTCAGAGGGAAATCTCCACTTTTTTTCCTATCACCTCAGCAGATTACAGGTGGTGGATTTCATTTACTCCCCAGGTTTACTTTCCTCAAACTAATACCACTCTGGAATTTATCTACTACCTTCACGTCTCCTAAAAAGCTCCTCCCAGTGGAGTGAATTTAGTTGTGTGCAACACCTAACTGACAGAAAAATATAAATCTGACTACAGTATGTATCTGCTTCCTATTGCAGGCTGACAGATGAAGGTGAAGTAGCATTACTCCCAGATGCACACAAGTTTAAACGCATAAGCTCAGAATGATCTCATACATATGTATCAATAAGGAAAATAAACTCCTTACATTGCTTATTTATTAGAAGGTGATATTTCCTAGGATATGAGTTGTTCTGTCCCTAGAGAAATAATTTGTTCTCTTCCTACAAAATTATAATCTTATCTATTCAAGGTCTATTTCATGTTTATGGAAAAGGGAGAAAAAGAAAAGGGCAATGCAAATCCCAGATAGTTTAAATCTTTCTGGAGGTGATGGAAGTATTACAGAAAACCGCTCATCTGAACAACAACTGTAAGAACTTTTCATATATGGTTATCTTCATGTATTCCACTACAATTCGTGTACACAGCTGAGCAAGACATTTTCTTGTCATGAGCATCTGTCTGACTCATCGTGCATGCTATATTGATCATTGTGAACTCTTCCAATGGCAGTGTTGAAGCATCTGCCATGTAGGCTCTCTACAGAGGAGTTCAGAACGTAGAGGAATGTAAAAGAAGGAAGCAGTGAAAAGCAATTCAATGAGCTTCAGATGATGTTCAGAAAACTTGGTTTTCTTCCACATTCAGTGGTCATCTTGTGGTGACATTTACCAACGGATTGTGCACAGTGGTGCTCTCTGAGGCACAGGGTAGAAGTGACCCATTTCTATACTTCCTTTCTGATAGCCATGAAATATGCTTTGAATTGTCTCTATTTGTTGTTTTAGGGTGTAAACCTTTTTCCATCAGACTTATATGTCCTTGAGGGCAAGAGTCAGATGATCTAAGCTATTCAGCTACTCCATGCTGCTCACTCCAAGTGATTACAGTAGTTAGAAACAGCCAGTCCAGTAGCTGTAGATAGGACATGTCTCTCTCCATTGACTATATAGACTTAAGCAGCTCAGGTTAGATGCCTAAGTTTTGCATATCTAAAGATGAGAGTTGAATCTCACTCCCAAAATGAAGTCTTCCTTTTATACTCAAATATAGGATTATCAATATATGAACCCAAAACTATCAACTCTATTGACTGAAACATTAGCTAAATTATTTTTAAATCTTTCATAGGTATATAAGCAAATAAACAACTTCTGGCTGTTTGACACAACATTTATTTCCTGCAAATATATTCCTGTAGAAGTACAGAAGAGGTGGCAGAGTCTAGCTACCAGCTATTGAACTGGCTAGTAAAAAATTATCCTTTGAGAAACTAATTCTCTAGACATAAAAATATGGACTTGAAATTAAACGATTACTGCCAAGATCTCTGTGAATACAGTCTGTGCTGTCAAAAGGCTGAAGGGCAGTACTCCAGAATGAGCTTTCATTGGTTTGGATCATAGTCAAATCTTTCCTGTGCTAGAAATATATACAGTCGAGAACCAGTTGCCCTTATCTTTGGATTCCTGTTCAAAGAATTGAAGAAAGTATCTTGAGATTCCTGTTCAAGGAACTGAAGAAAATACAGTGATAACATGCAAATACAGGAGGCTTTTGCTCATAAAATATCTATAATAGCTTATGCAGTTTCTCTTCATTAGCTGCTGTCTAGAACCCCTGTACTATTCAGTACTGTTCTTCTACCCTTCAGTACTGCGGTGTGTTAACAGACTATGTTTAATACCTTTCAATGGAAAATGAAACACCCTTACATCAAAAACATTGTTTGCTAGGATTTTTTATTTAGTTTTTATTTATTTGAAACGCCTTCTGTACAAAGAATTCAGGAGGCACTGATAATATATTTTTCTTGCCTTAGTAGAACAGAACATAGCACTTAGATATTTGAACTAAAGGTGCTAATTTTAGCCATGCTATCTTTGTAGATTCCACAAGTATTTCATTAAACAACAACAACTTCTTTTTATTAGACTGTAACATAGGGTAGGCTTATTACTTAGAATCATAGAATCATTCAGGTTGGAAAAGACCTCTAGAATCATCTAGTCCAACCTTCTTCAAACATCTCCCTAACTACTAGACCATGTCTCGAAGTGCCGCATCTACCTGGTTTTTGAACACCTCCAGGGATGGTGACTCCACCACCTCCCTGGGCAGCCTGTTCCAATGGCTAATCACTCTCTCAGTAAAGAACTTCTTCCTGATATCCAATCTCAACCCCCCCTGGCGCAACTTGAGGCCATTACCTCTCATCCTATCATTAGTTAACTGGGAGAAGAGACCAGCACCAGCCTCACTACAACCTCCTTTTAGGTAGTTGTAGAGAGCACTGAGGTCTCCCATCAGCCTCCTCTTCTTCAGACTAAACAATCCCAGTTCTTTCAGGCACTCCTCAAATAACATATTCTCCAGACCCCTCACCAGCTTCATTGCCCTTCTCTGCACCTGCTCCAGCACCTCAATGTCCTTTTTATACTGTGACACCCAAAACTGGACACAGTACTCAAGATGTGGTCTCACAAGCACCAAGTACAGGGGCACAATCACCTCCCTACTCCTGCTGGCCTGATACAGGGCAGGATGCTGGTGGCCTTCTTGACTACCTGGGCACACTGCTGGCTCATGTTCAGACAGCTGTCCACCAGCACCCCCAAGTTCTGTTCCACCAGGCATCTTTCCAGCCACGCTTCCCCAGGCCTGTAACATTGCTGGGGGTTGTTGTGACCGAAGGGCAGGACCCAGCACATGGCCTTGTTAAACCTCATACAGTTGGCCTCAGCCCATCGATCCAGCCTGTCCAGTTCCCTTTGCAGAGACTTCCTACCCTCAAGCAGATGGACACTCTCACTTAATTTCGTGTCATCTGCAAATTTACTGAGGGAGCACTCAATCCCCTCATCCAGGTCATCAGTAAAGATATTAAACAAGACTAGCCCCAGAACTGAGCCCTGGGGGACCCTGCTTGTGACCGGCCACCAACTGGATTTAACTCCATTCACCACAACCCTCTGGGCTCAGCCATCCAGCCAGTTATTAATCCAGCAGAGTCCACCTGTCTACACCTGTCGCGGTCCGGGCGCCAGCGTCCGTACCGCCTCCCAAAAGGGAAGAGGATTGAGGGCAAGGCGAGACACTACC
>JAVSBS010016001.1:0-57538 GCA_033124195.1 Coracias cyanogaster
AGGTGAGGTTGGCCAGGGCTCTGAGCAACCTGCTCTAGTTGCAGATGTCCCTGCTCCCTGCAGGGGGGTTGGACTAGGTGACCTTTGAAGGTCACCCCCAAAGCATTCTATGATTCTAATCACTCAAGGATGAGCTCCCGTAGAGCAGCAGGCAGATGCTCTTGCCCTACTGGGGCAGCACATGTGAGAGAATGTGTCTCCTTTTCTTTTGGGGTGCCACAGGAGGCCCGTCACCTTGTGAAGCTGACACCTTCACCCAGCTCTAAGAGGCTGTTCCAGACAGATGTTTGACAGGCACAGGCACAGCTGTAGAGCTGTCAGCTGTTAGGGAAAACCTCCGCCTCTGATCCTTTCCAGTACGGGAGAGAAGCTGGTCCCTTCTGATGTGGTTTGCCTCCAACACGAGAAGAGTTCTGGCTCCCTGGTAAAGCTAATGAGAATACTTTGTGGCTGAACTGACAGTGATTTCGAGTTTGTCATTTTACTATAGTGACATGTAAATAAAACCAGAGCCTTCATCTTTCCCCAGTTTTGTATATTCACAAAAGCTCTGGGTAAAGGAGCTTATCAATTTTAAAGAAACACTTTTTTTTTTTAAAGGTAACAAATCTTTTAAAGTTACAGCACATTTAGATCTGTTTTAAATTAGGACTTTTAGACAGCATTGCCAATCAAGGACAGTCGTAGTAACGGGCTTAATCCATTTGAAGTATGAAATGGAGATGCATTCCTTACATTTGGAAATGAATTAGTGAACAAGCTTTATAGCAAATATAATTCAGTTCAAGACTATTGCTTAATGAAGAAGCAGCAAAAGAAATAAATTACACATTCTCTGGTTAATTTACAGAGTAAATACATACATTGTGCAAAGGTAGTCTCATCACTGGTGCACAAATGCCTTCTGATAAGCTTCACTCTGTGAATTATACTTAGACAATTATAATGGCCATTTTTTTTGTGCTTTCAGTGTGGACTTTACTGCACACGGCCACGCTTTAACATCTCGCAGTTCTCTGGCTCTGAGAGCCACTCAGAAACGTCCCATCTCCACCCTGGGTTAAACCCATGTCACCTGCACCATGGGACAAGTGGTCTGCAATGCCCAGAGCCCTGTGAGAGACCATCCCATCTATTTTGCTGGCATGTCTGTTCAGATCTGAAATGCTCACACTGACAGTTTCTAGATGCCTGTGAATTAAGACAGGTATTCTCCTGACCTTCATGAGCAGGGAAACCTCCAGCGCCTTGGCTTTCACGGCCATGGCAGTGCTCCGTGTAGGGTATACTTGGGATAAGGTGAGTAAGAAAGAGTTTAGGTGCAGAAAGTCTGTTTAATGTTACTAATAAGTTGTTTAGAGCTGTGAGATCTCTACATCCATTTAGAATTTAGATGCTGGGGTTTTTTTTTTTTGTTCGGAACATTAGATAAATACACATTTGGTATTTCTGCTGGAACCCTGAAGATGTAAGGGGTTAGATTTTTGAGGAAGAGCATCTCACTTTGTGTGAGACATTTTGAGCAGTGTGTATATTGGAAAAATGGTTTGGATGGGAGGTGGAAGAACGGATGGATGACAAAACTTCTGCTGTTGCCCAAAGATAGCTGCTTCTGTCTCTGCTATGGTTTGTGACTATGGCTGGCCTTGAGACCTTCCCTACACACACCGGTAGATACTATAATGAAAAAAGTTTTCTTCAGGAAGGAAGATGAAATTAAAAGAACAGTGAGAAATACTGGTGTGTCCTGGTGACTTTAAGAAAAGGTCTTTTTTTCTTAAATATTATTGGTGCTATAAGCTGAAAGGAAGCCAAAATAATCCCTGAGGTCATGTTCCTAAAAAAGCACATACGCCTTCTACATTTATCAAACTGTGTCCACTTTAAATTCTTCCTCTAATAAAACTTCATCCCTGTACATTGTTGTTCCCATTCTATAACAAACAAGTAGATGCAGTCAAAAATGCGAGTCTTTCACAATAACAAAATTGACAACCAGATTTATCCGAGAGAATTTGACTCAGGGGGAGCACGGCAGTGTCACTCAGAGCTATCTTACAGCGTGTTATTTTTCAGAATAAATGCTTCCAAAAAAATGAAGCAGGATCACAATATTTGCAGCTTTCAAGCAGAATCTGAGCTATGGGGAAAACGGGAATTACTTTATACAAGTAAAATATAAAAGTGGTGCTTCTCCAGAACTCAAACGGGCCTTCTGGATACAATTTGCGTGTTTATTTTTATGCATAAAGCATCTGTAGCAAAGGACAATTTTTGCAATAGGATTTGGGCAAAGCACACTTTCCCTAGAAAGCCAACATAGCAACAGGAAAGCACTTCTCATAAGGGGCATACACAGGCTATAAATGTTTATTGTGTTATTGACAATTATCTGTTTAAGACCGGGATTAGTCAATGAGTAGCTCAGAAAATACTGCATTATGGCTTAATTGCTTCAGTATCTAATTCATTTTTAAAATACCCTGTAGATAAAGAAGATAGTAAAATAGTGGATGTCTGTTTATGAATGGAAATTTTGCTCTAGCTGCCTTCCTTTCATGGAGACACTTTGTTTGTTTCAATCAACAACAACAATGAAAATCCATAGCAGTCCTTTCTTTTCCTCATTATTTAATTACCATGTTTGATTTTTAGCTTACAAACTTAGATCAGAACTGGCTGTGAATTCACTGCCCTAATAAAGTGGTATTTCTTAGGTCTTTTTGTACAATCGACAGTTAAGTTGCACAGATTAGTAACTGCTAATGTTCATGTTGCAGGAACACATAAGATGCCTTTGATCCCAACAGTTCCACCAACAATTGTTCCAAAGCTGCCTGCATAAAAGGTATTGTCTATATTGTAAAAGAAAACTATCCTGTGAAGGGGAATCTACAGATTCAGAAGTCTTATTAGGTCACCTAGTTTATTCCCAAACCGAGGCAGAATCATTTCCTACAACAAATTTTCCAGTGTAACACTTAATTATCAAGTCATTGGCTTCTACCACTTCTGTTGCAACGGTTCCAAAGGCTAATAGACTTACCAGTCAGGAAGTTTTACATGCTTTCAGACTATATTTTAGGCCATTACACCTAATTCTAGTGCACTAAATAATTTCTTGTGAAGGGCTGACCCTCTGAATATTGTAGACCAGTATCATCTGGCAGTTAAATTATACATTTTTAGGTCTTCCAGCCTATCCCCATAACTGAGACTATTTCTCCAGTCCCCTTTTCAATTTTTAATCTATTTCCATTAAGATTGTGAGGTAAAAATGAGAAATCTTTCCTTCAAAGGGTTGCTTGCAGAAATCAATAAGAGCTCCCACGCACGGTTCTGCCAAGGGAGGCGGGGACCCGGTATTTGAAACACCAACAAACCAATCTTTAAAAAAAAAAAATCTGGGAAGGCGATTCTGAGGACATGGCTAGGTTAGAAATCATCACGAGTCTTCTTCTGTGGTTGGTATTTGCCAATATCTTCCTGATAATGAGGTGAGGCCAGTGTAAGAGAAGAGTCATTGCCTCTTTCCTCTATGACAGGAGACTCTTATTTATGGAGCACTAAATTAAAATGGACTTTTCAACATACATTCATGTCTAATGAACTAGTGTATAAGGCAATACGCTCTTCTCTTTTAAATCCCTCATTAAAGGCCACTTAAGGCTAATTATTTGTATTACTATAGTACCTCGCTGCCCCAATAATAAATTAGGTGTTTCTCATGCCAACATTCCCTGCTGTAGAGATTGTATTGCTGAGGTATAAGATGTGGCGACAAATGGAAGTGGAGCGAGCACAGGGGGAAATTCAATAATGCTTACAAATTAAAGAGTTTCTTAATTCAGACTTTTTTCTCCTTTTTCATCACAAACTGCATCACAGAATTTTACAAAGATGAACATTTTAGGAAATCCCCCAAACTTATTTCATTTTAATGGCATTTCAGACCCTGTGAAGGTTCGCACTTCAGCAGACAACATCAACAAAGCTACCTGAGACCCAAACATGGTTCCTAACCTCATCCTCCTGATTTCTGCAGTCCATGAATGTTGGAGAATCTGGTCCCCAAGGCCCCGTTCAGGCCAGAATCCTCTCCAGCCCCTCAGTCCCAGGGCTCCCAGTGTCTCTGGTGTTAGCACAGCTACAACGTGATTTATTTTTTTTTAAATCAGGAACTCAAGAATTCCTCAGTCCACAAATCTGGGCTAATCCAAAACTACATAATCTCCCTTAACACTGGAGACCCCTAAGTTCTTTGGACCTGTTGCTCTTTTCTGCTAAAATGCTGCTGGCTTCTTCCAAAAATTGGAGGGGAAGGGACTGAGAACCTGTTCTCCTAGTTCTATTTTTAAAAACTCTCCATTGCCTTAGCTGCTGTTCAGCTTGAATAATTTAGAGCAGAGCTGAAAATCAATAGTATGAAAGAGAGGAAAAAGCCTGGACATTTTCAGTCACTACTATTTTCCTCCATCTAGCAGTAATTCTATCAACAAACAAGAAAAAAGGTGCAAAGTTTCTGGCACCACTAATTATAACTCTTTCATTTTTTTAAGTCACGGTAAATCATATGAACAAGAATAATTGGCAGTTGAGGGTTTGTTCGTGCCAGATTTGAACACTTCACATCCGTTTCAAGAAAGCCGTTATTCATGTACTTAAATTTTAAGCAGCTGAGGGCCCTGAAGTGTAGCAACTTATAAACCCATTGTAGAAGTACCTCATGCATTATGGGACATTCAGCTAAAATCCTAACCTTTAAATCCCATGTTCAGTATATTAATCTCCAGAATATGAACAATTCGGAAACATTTTATAAATGTGACCTGCAGACAGACTTGTGTGCTCAGAACTTGAGTATTTTTTTTTCAAAATGCAACCAAAAGACACCACCTTCCTTTTCAAAACTTGTTTTGCCTAGGTACCAATAAAAACTCTACTGTATATGTTTGCCTATTTCATCTACGCAGCATGTAGCAATTTATAAACAGAATCCAAAGTTCCCTCTTTTCCAGCCGCATCTGTTAATCTGCTGACCATTCCACATGGCTGCTACCTGGAGAGGTGAGGGGTCTAGAGCACAAATCTTATAAGGAGCAGCTGAGGGACCTGGGGGTGTTGAGCCTGGGAAAAGGAGGCTCAGGGGAGACCTTCTTGCTCCTGACAACTCCCTGAAAGGAGGTTGGAGCCAAGGGGGGTCGAGGTCTTCTCACAAGAAACAAGGACAAGAGGAAACAGCCTCAAGTTGCACCAAGGAAGGTGTAGGTTGGAAAAATTTCTTCTTGAAAGTATTGTCAAAGGCTGGCCCAGGGCAGTGGTGGAGTCCCCATCCCTGGAGGGGTTTCCAAGCCATGGAGTTGTGGTGCGAGGGACATGATTTGGTGGTGCCCTGGCAGTGCTGGGGGAATAGTTGGACTCGATGATCTTAAAGGTCTCTTCTAAATAAAACAATTCTGTGATTCTAGACAGGAGCAACATCACATCAACTTCCCCAAGTATCACCACCAGAAATCATCATATCCCTGAAAGGGCTCATTGCTGGAGGGAGAAGAGGAGGAGGTGAATGGGAGGAAGCTCTCCCGCTGCAAGCCCCGTGGCTGCATGATGTATGGCTGCTGGGTGTAAAAACTACAGGTACTATCTGCTCTTGTCTAAGATGTATATCTCTAGCTGGTGCGCTTTGGATTTGTGCTTTTACTTCAAGAATTCCCCTTCAGGACACAGTCCCTATCAGTTCAATGGCAAACAGAGAGGCATTTAGTCAAGCTTCTCTAGCATATAAGCATCGCTTCATGAGGAAGGCAGTATTTCTTTGTATACAAAGGAAAAGAAAAACAACAAATCCAATTCTTAAAGTCTCTTTTGAGGACACGTACATGTCTGAGCCCAAATCCTAAATCTTATAATCTCTTTGGAAGGGTTACATCAGAGCTTCTAATCTTATTTGCAGAATACTCCCACATCTACAGTTCACTTAAACACATTAAAATTCTAAATGGAGAAGTCAAGAAAAGGCGATTTTTATCAGCACACTCTTTCTGTCATAGTACTTACAACCTTTGAAGTACAATGTATCCATCTCCAACATACTTTGGTAGGCTATCAGGAGAAAAAAGCTTGACTGGCTTTTTTTTTTCCTTCTTTCTGAAGCAACAAGGCAAAAACCCAACCCACACCACGATCGGTGGTAAAAGTTCCCATGATTCTACCTCTATAAGATTTTTTTCTCAGAGCGTCCTTTAAACCACCTCAGAATTTACTTAAATGAAAGTCTCACCTCATACTTCCAGGGCGAGAGGATACTAAATGAAATGCCATTAACGTTCTGTGCCTTTTTAATTTCATACTTAAGTTAACATAACATTGGCATTCGATTTTATCCACGGAGAGGTGGCCCAAGACTGGTAGAAATCAAGGCAAATTCATACAATATTTTCCTAATCCAACCACCTACTATTTTTTCTGTGTAATTGTTTGTGTAACTGCTTTTCACATACAATCTGTTCTGGAATAACACAAGGCAGAGTGCACTAGCTGAAGCAAACCATCCACATAAAAGTATTATTTTTTGTTTCCTTCTCAGGCACTATAATAATAAATGGATGTAGAACCAGATTAGCCCATTTGTTCAGCTAACAATTATTTCTTATTAAATTCCAAAAAGTTTAATGTCTGCCTAATCTTGAGTAATAGCCCTAATCAAACTTTTTGTTGTCTCTTTCTCCCAGCATCTGAAGAGTGCTTAAAAGTAAACAGAAATGATAGAAAGGGAATCCCTATAGCAGAAATTAAGAAATAAAATACGGGGATTAACCTCCAGCCTTATGTGCCTTTATCTCTTCTCTGCCTTGCAACCAAAGGGAGACTGTTTAACCATTAAAAAAGATTAAAGGTATTAATTAGACTAAGAGATAGAAACCTATCACCCTTCTGTCAGAGCAGACCAGAAATAAACCTTCTTCCAGATAAAAAAAAATAAATCTATATTTTTAGAGTTTCACCAAAACAAAAGTCCTGTTGATCAGCTTTCTGTATTCCTATTGTTGGCTGAAAGATTAAACAAATGAGCCTGAAATTGAATAAACATTTTGACGAGTTTCTGTAGGAGGGGCAGAGCCGCTACTTCCTCCTCATCTCAAAGTAGCAGCACTACACACAAACAAACATAATTCTGTTGGGATTTCATAAATCTGTGTATATAAAACAATGGAAGAAGATTAACAGACAGCCCCCAGCAACAGAACTCTGAATTGCCTTTTTTTTTTTTTTCTCCCCAAAATGAAGAAACTACAGAGTACATTTAAATTACGGAGAAAGTATTTTAAATGCCTTTTGCGGCAGAAACATATTATAGCAAACCGCAGCTATGTGCCATGTCTGAGGACAGATTAGACATCTTTTAGAGTCACTTGTCAGTAGAAGATTACAAATTATTATTCGAGACAGAAGACAACTGGCAGAAGCGAGCATACTTTTATCCAAGAATAACCCATTTTTTGAATTTTTCAAAGTTGTGTATGATTCTTTTTTTAAGCCTCATGGATTTAAAAAAAAATAAAATGCAGCTTTCCATCAGACAACCATATAAAAAGAATAGATGTTAATAAAATACATTCATCTCATCATGTGTTAAAGGTGACCCTGTTAGAAAAATAGATTATGATGAGGTTGGAAAATTATAATGGAGTATATTAAATAGCTCTATCTGAAATATGTTAAAGTCAGCTGCTAAACAGCAAATTGAAAAAAATTATATTAAAGGTCACAATCAAAGAAATACTTCGGACTTACAGTATTACTTAGTAAAAGATAAAAACCTATTTTACTGAAAAGTGCTTTTAAATACATATATACATACATATACACAAATACTGATCAGAGGCACACCACTCCTAAACAAAATATTCATACATAACTACCATTTTATCTTTTTTTCTGACTTCAGTTGGTCTGTACTTAGAATAATCACCCTGGGATAGAGTACACTGGATTCCCAGTGCTCTAAGTAGCAAGAGTTTGGCTCCCAGTGTTTAATACTTAATACTTATTTACTGATTTAATAGCTAATCAGAGGACAGTTTCAGAGAAGTTAAAGTAGAAAGAAGCAAGGTGCTAGAGGGAATTATTCCAGTGCTCTTTAGCTGCTGAATGAATCTCAGTATCTTATGTACGTGGAATATCAATAGCCATATTTTCTAAATATTTTAGTTTCTGAAGAGGACAAGCTGTATTATCTGAAATCACTCTGAAAACGTTTGGTGAAAAGGATAATCTACTTGCATGGATTTTGTTGGGACAATACTTGGTAATATAAGGATTCAGTTGCTGATATATGAATCAAAAAATCAGCAACAAATTTCTGCAAGGGTCTTGCTGTAAACATTAAACAAAATTTCACTGACAGTCAGACAGTGTACGAGCAATTGGAATGAAGGTGACATTTGCTCATCTCACTCTGAAGACACCAGCCCCAGTCTTCTCTCCAGAGCCCTTATCCATAATCTCTCCATCCCTGTCCCAACCTCCTTCTCCAGGCTGCCCATGCTCAACAAGGTCTTCCTGGGAGCATGTGGGGACTAACCCTTGGAGCTCCCAGCCTGGTCCAGCTGTAACCAGGAGCAAACCCCACAGGAGCCACGTTGCTGGAGAAATCTGAGATTTCTCAAGCAGTTCTGTGTCAGTGCGCAGAGTGCAGTTATCCAAAGGCACAGAAATTGGCCAAACAAGAGGCTGGCAAGAGGCGCGGGCACAAAACAGAGCACAGAAAGCTCCTTTCTGCTAAATGCCTCGCTCCAAAGCAGAGGGATGCTTGTGCTCTTCAAAGAGAAAAGTACCAGAAATTTCCTTTGTTTGCCTGTAGAGGGTTAAAAGGGTATTTCTGCCGCTTTTCAAACCTGCTTACTGAAAATAACCAGAACTTTTTTGAAAGGAATTTCAAGAGAAAGAGAGAATAAAAGGAAAGAAATCTGCTGAAGCAAATACCCATTAGGGAAAATTTCAACCCACGTACTTAAGATCTAGCAAAACTTCAGCAAACTGAAACACTTTTCATAATAGGAAGCATACCTAATAGAAAAGATCAAACAATCATAATATGCATACCAAAAAAGACCATGTTGCTTGTTAAGTCCTCCAGCATCTTATACTGAGCAGCACTCAAGGCAAGGGGATAACTCTAGCACCTGCTGGGCTTTGGCTCTCGCTCTAGTATTGGACGCCAGGGCAGGTGGTGTCACCGTGACCCCAGACGTGGCTGCAGTTGCTAAAGAGAAGCCTTGACCAACCTATAGGAACTGAATGAAGTTCAGCAAGGGCAAGTGTAGGGACCTGAACCTAGGGAGGAATAAACCCATGCACCAGTACAGATGAGGGCTTGACCTGCTGGAAAGTAGCTCTGTGGAGAAGGACCTGGGAGTCCCAGTGGACAAGTTCACCATGAGCCTGCAGTGTGCACTTGCGGCTAAGAAGGCATTGGCCTTCTGGGGTCCATGAAGAAGAGTGTGGCCAGCAGGTCAAGGAGTATTCTCCTCCCTCTGTGCCCTAGTGAGGCCAGATCTGGAGTACTGTGTCCAGTTCTGGGCTCCTCAGTTCCAGAGAAACAAGGAACTACTGCAGAGAGTCCAGAGGAGGCTCTGAAGATGCTGAGGGGACAGAAACATCTCTGTGCCCAGGAAAGGCTGAGAGCCCTGGGGCTGCTGAGCTGCACAAGAGAAGCCTCCGAGGGGATCTGATCAATGCTGAGCAAGAGCTCAAGGGCCCATGGGGGGCAAGAGGATGGGGCCAGACTCTTGTCAGTGGTGCCCAGTGACAGGACAAGGGACAACGGGCACAAAATTGAACCCAGGAGGTTCCATCTGAACAGGAGGAGAAAATTCTTTGGTGTGAGGGTGCCAGGGCCTGGCCCAGGCCGCCTATATGTAGAAGTCTATATAATCTATATAGAAGACAATAGGAAAGATTTCATATGCAGAATTAAGGTACAAACCAAGTTTTCGCTATTTCTCTTGAGAGTCAAAACTGAGAATAGGATATTGGGACTGACCTGTAGATAAAATGATTTCTAGGCAGGGGAAATAGTAGATGAAAATATGTATTTACTTCACAGATTGATTTTTTTGTTGCTATTTTAACCTCTCTCTCAATGTTCAAAATAGGTAAGACATTTTGCATGACACTGTATAGGTGTTCAGGTAGAAGATCAAAAATTTTGATCTGATTTTTTAAATTTAAGAAAGAAACACATCTAAAGAGACTTCTGTGTGTTTTTATAGGGAATCTACAAAAGCTGCAAACTTGCTGTGCCTTGGTCCAAAGCAAATAAAAATGGTTGAGTTACTACAAAAAATACTCACAACAAGGTTCATAATAGATGTTCTAAAGGAACATTGGCTCTGGTGGTGACACTGACTGCCTCTGTAATAATGTATTTCAAATGATTTAGCTAAGTGCTTCAAAGAACACAAGAAAATGCCATTTTTGAAGTGCTGGTTCAGCTGAGCTTCCAAAGCATTTTAGATGGATCTCCTTCCCAGACTGAGATGATCAAAGAACTTGACACATGGAAAACCTCAGGTCTTCCTTCACATGCACCAGTCTAACAGCGTTGATTCCAGCTCTCTTACTCTTGTCTTTCAACAGCGTACATGAGAGAAGGATCAGGCTTAGCATGTGCAATACCCTACCAGCATGCTTTATATTCCTCCTTGCCATCCTGTTGACGTATGAGCTGCTGCATGGTTCTCAGAGGGCCGTTGACTTCTGAATCAAAATGACGATATGATTGTGCTGCTGCATTTGCATTTTTTGCACCTTCAAAATTTCAATGAAAACAGTGCCCACCCACCAGGAAGAAAGGCAGTGGCTTTTTTTAGGCACGGAACGTAGAATGAATCTAATTGTAATCAAATATTCACGTGGCTTAATCACGTTGCAGTTGTCCTACAGGATAAGCTTGTCTGCAGCGTACAAACTACAGAAAATGAATACATGAGGAACTTCCTAAATCTTGACTATACTCCTCCAGAACTTCCTTCTTTCTCTGATTCTTTGCTTTATATCGTGGGCAAATGCCTAGCTCGTCACTCCTTCACATGCATGACCTGGCTCTTCAAGCAAGGCTGTAGGAGCACCACAAGCTCACTCATTTCACTCTGCCTCCCTTTTATCCAATGGGGAGGACTCCAGCTGACCAAAACCTGCTTCCAGTTTTTTTTCTCCTGCCAGCGATGCTTCTAAGAGTGTCTCAGACTCACTCTTCTCCTGACACATGCAGACCCAGGAGCAAACCTAACCCTGCCCTGTGACCATTCCCAACCTACCAGAAAAAGCGAACTAGCCATAAGTAGTATCTGCTCAGCTCTGAAAGTGCTGTGCCCTTACTGTGAGCTCCTCAAGCTGCAGACAATTGATAACAATGGGATTTAATTGTGTTTCAAAAGAGTGCAGCTATCTTTGATCAGCAGGTACAGTAGAGAGATTTAAATTCAAATTTATACCAATGCACCTTTGTGAAGGCGTACGCCAGCCTACACGTGTGCAAGACATCCAGTCTTAGGAAAAGAGCTTATTCTTAAACCTGATTCTAGGTCAATGAACCTTCGTTCATGCGAACAATATCATTTTAACAATAACCTGGATTTATTGCCCTGGAAATATAATATTAATAAACATCAGTGATGAATGTGATAGTGCATTCAGAACCACGAGCTGATCACATTTGGTTACCAGAGAATATTTCACTATGTTATGGAGGACGGGCTGTACTATCTATTCGTTTATAATGTCAGGGGGTTTTTTTTGCCCTTCTCCTCCCAGGATTTCAGAGCATCTGAATCTAAATGTTGGCACAGCCTGCCACGCACAAAATCTTGGCAGTGGTCTACGCTGTGCAACAGAGATATTTAACTTAATATAAACAACAATATTGCAACGTTTCAAAATGCTTATGTATTTTTTTATTAACTGGCCCCCTGCTGTTTACATATGTTCCTGCGTAGAAATTTGCCAGGTTCCAGGAGGGGGTTTATCCTACTACTTGCTCTACCTTATGAAATGAAAAGCAGCACAAAATAGTCTGGCACGGTTGTACAAAAAACTTTCTAGGTTCCACCTTAAGATCTGATTTGGTGCAGCTCCATAAAAACCAAATGCACATCCCAGGCCAATAGGCCATCTCATTTTCAATTATCACAAAGCCAGATTAAGTGCCCTGTCAGCTTTTTCAGCCCCACAGTTCCAACAAAGCCTCTTCCTATCAAGGTAAACTGCTGCAGTTGCCACCCTAACCCTAGGCCACTTATTGTTATGCTCTTCCATTTAAAAATATAAATAGAAGTTCTTCATGCAAACAGTTGCCAAATGGGATAAGATTGCCTTCAAAAATGGCTTTCGAGAAGGAAGGCTGCTGAAATGACTGGAAATAAGGTTTGGGCTGTTTTTCTTCACCTGCTTACCCATAAGAAAGTCTGATGCGTGTTCTGGAGGCACCAGGAGAAGAGATCATTATTCTTGTCTAATCAAATGTCCTGCAAGTATTATTCCCTTCCTTTGTTTTTTAATAATTAAATGAAATTAACTGTATCTGTGGGGTTTTTTTTCTACAGATTGCTGGGTCCAGGTGATAAGGCAGCATTTAACAAACGGGTTGCGTATTACTCTTCCTGCCATTGGCTCCTTAAATGTCTTACAAGTGATTTAACCTCCCTGAGATACAGCCCGTCTATCTGTACAATGGGAATCCCGCTACTGAGCTGCTTTCTGAAATTCTTTGATGAAAACACTATGTAAGAACTAAGTATTAACAGGATTAACAGCCTTTAAGGGACAGAACTGACTAGTCTGATCTCCTCTATATTCTAGGCTATGGCGTAGCCTGCCAGTTTTATTTGAGCTGAGCCCAAGACTCGGTGTTAGAGAGCTCAGATGACTTCGAAGGATGCGGAATCTAATATATCCTTGTAAGTTTGTTCCAGAGCTTATTAACACCCTACTTCTACCCCGTTATTAATCCATATCTCATACTAATCTGAATTCACGCTAAACCCAAGCCAAATCATTAGTTCTCACCTATCCCTTTTTCTGCCAGCTTAAAGGCCTCTTTTGTACCTGGTATTTTCTCTTTGCCAACCTCCTTACACAGTGTAATCAAGTCATTTCTCAGTCTTTTTTAGGTACTATTATTATTATTACTGCTGCAAATGGAGTCAGACTGAAAATCTCAGCCTGAACACTGAAATGCTCTGCTTAAATGGGAAATGAGAATAGCAGAGGGTATCAGCAGCTCTGGCTCTCCTGCAGTGCCCTGCCAATGTTCTTTAATCTTGATCAGGAAAGACCACCTGCAAGGCTAAGCCGATAGTCTCATTCTTCCTGTCCATTCATTCCTGGGTCGCTGAGCTCAGTCTGCCAACATGGGTATCAATTAGTGCAAAAAACATCATCAGAATTTCAATTAAGCTGTGTGAGTGTCCCTGCATTTAAAGCGCTGTTGTCAAAATTGTGCAAATTGAGACAAAAAAGCTATGGTCTGTAATTAAGCCTGTCCTTTTTAAGCCTGAGATCAAGTATCTTTCTCCCAAAAAAAAAAAGAAAGAAAAAAATAAATGACTTTCAAAACACTGGGGAAAAAAACATAGGACAGTCAGAGATGTTGTTATTCCTCTGACTCAAACACATCTTTTATTTTTAAATGACATTTCACAGGCCATTAGTTCATAATGTGAACTACTGCCTTTGGACATTAAGAGCAATAAAAAAATCCTTCTGCAGAGCAACTCATGCTCAGGTTACTTTTCTTCTTTAAAAGATTTTTAATTTGTGAACTTTGTGTACAATTGTCACAGAGATACCCTTGCAGTGATTTGCCCTGGCTTGCTTGGAAACAGAAATATCTTTAGGTGAGGCAGCTACGTAAACAGAAATGCTGAAAGGTACATAAAATTACACAGAAATATCTACACCAAATTTGGGCAAAGCCCAAAATTTTCCTGTCTAGCTGAACCTGAATGGGATTTCTGAATCTAGAAATGAAGTGGATGTCCTCCTACATATAACTGCGGGACATGCTGCCAGGTCCTCATAAAAGGTCAGACCAACCACACGGTCCCTTTCATGAGTGTTTATATTCACATAAAAAAACAGCTTCACCAAATGCATATATTTATACTTTTAACAAAGACTGGTTCTGACTCCATTCAGGCCAGAACTCATGCCAAAAATGGCAGTTCTGGAGGGATTCAACATCAAAATCTCACATGAGGTAGACCAGTGGTAAATGGCTCTAACAGCTGACTCATTGTCCTGCATGTACCACCTCGCAGATGGTCCAAACCCCAATATTTAGTTGTATTCTTACTGATATATACATCCAAATACAAGCGAAACAAGTACTGTTCTTCTAAATAGCTTAAGACAGAGTTTTTTAAAGGCTAGCAGATTCGTTTTTAAACACATAAGTTGGTCTGTGGAAGAACTTTGGTCTCTTTAGTCTATATCCTCACAACATGAGCCTTCTTCCTTTTGATACAACTGTGCCTATATTGTAGAACAAAAATGTGGAAATTTCGCTTTACAATTGGGCTTCATTTTTGACATCTTCGCATCTTTGCTTTTGCAACTTTGCCAGAACATTGGACTACTCTTGTCACATTATCACAGCTTCTCAGCTACTTGTCAGGAAACATCATATCCTGGAAAATAATGAGTTTCAAAATAAAGATGAAAGGAAATTTTCTTCTAAAAAACCTTTTGGTGGATGCATTCTTTACTTTGCAAAAATTGTGTTTCAGTGGCTCTCCCTGGTATCCCACAAAAATAAGATGTCACAAATGTCAGATCTGATGATTTTCATCACCCTGTTCCTGCTGGAAATTTTTGGAGGCCACTTTTCGGAAAGACTCAAGTTTTGCCCACTTGTATATCAAGTTTTCAGACATTTTGCTCAAGCTCTGTGTTTGCTGTGCAGGAAGGTTACAGGAACCTCAGACCTTACTAAGAAAAATGACAGATTTTAACAGTCATTGAGCAAACCCAGCTCCCTGGCTATAGAAGCATATTTATACAGGTTCTATAGATCCTTAAATATACAATTCTCCAAATGATTTGGAATAAAAATACATGAGAAAAATTAAAGTCAAGACTGCAAAACACGTTGATGTAGTAAATAAAGTCTATAGAATGTAGATGAATAACACAAATACTAAGATTTGTATCCCAGCAAACCCGAAATTTATAGTGCAAAATAAGGCTGAGCTTTTTAGACCAACCAAAATCTTACCAAGGGTTGATAGCTCTACCAATTACAAGTAAACATTTCAATTTCAAGAACCTGAAGGAAATGTTGACTCTATATTCTACTAACATGATCCATAAGGAACTCCCCTGTGAGAGCTGTCTGGTTTTATCAATAGTTTTTGCTGATTTGCTAGCTAGGCAATCTTACATACTTTTAAGTCAGTATTGGAAAGGACACCAAAGCATTTTTGAACAAAACATGAAAAGCCAGCCACTAAACCCAAGCATATATTATTTAGTAGAATATGTAAGAGCCAATTTCCCACATTTTAGGATTCCTGAGCACATTTCCTGTTTTCTAATGAACAATATAAGGGCTGGAGGAGAGCCTGTCAGCTATGTACTGTGGTTCGAGAAGGCTGATAATTACATTTATTGTCTCTCAGAGGGGACAGAGCACTGTCCAAGAGCCCTGACACAGAGGGTGAGGACCACAGATGCTAACCATGAACACAGAAGATGAGAAATTTGAACTCTGAGATACATAAAAACACTTTTGCATGATATCTATGCATTTATGGTGCTACTGTGTTCTGGGTCATTAAATGGGGTGAACAAAGAGAATATCCACAAAACTGTCCCTTGCCAACCTCCCAGATTTCCACATGGCAATCTGACCAGGCATTTAACCTCTGCCAAGACCTCTCAAGAGCTCCAGGATCTTCAGCCAACAGTTTACAAAGGACAGAGATGGAGGGGGGCTGGCGAGGAGGGATCAGCAACTGAACAGGATTGAAGCTTTCAGAAAGATACCAAAGCCTGTCTTTGCTCTTACACATTTCATTTAACTCTCAAAAGCAAACCTTTCTTATCATAAAACCATCTCCCCTCTGTAAAGCATGGACAACAGCCTGTCATCAAGTGGAACCTCCCTAATCCACATCTTGGCCTCATTCCTCAGCTTCGCCATAGCCAGATTTCACTGTGCTGTGGCCAGACACAAAACGGCCAAGGCCCAGGTTTGAAAGCCAACAGCAGGACCCCAGGAGTGCAGGGAATGCCTCCGATGGCACGCTCAGAAACACAGAAGGATGAATTTCTCTTCACCTCCAGCACCTCAAGCCATGAAACAGGTGTCTCTGGGGCAACGTGGTGAGTGCAAATTACACTCCGCTCTGCAAGAAATAACTTCTGCCTTTGAACAACTTCAGATACGTAACCAAAAGGGAGCTGACACAAATCTTTCAGCATAATCTGAGATCAAAATACAAAACTCTCAACAGCATGGGGCATCACATGCATTCGAGAAATCCCCTACCAAGCTTCAGTTCAATAAACTGATGGATGGATTACAGGGATGTAGCGGTATGGAGGCCCTTTTTTTGCCTCTTTGACAGGTATGGTGCTGCTAATATTCTGCATGCTAATAGCTGACAGCCAGCCTCATACTGCCTAATGAAACAGGCAGGACCCAGACTCCTAGGGCCCAGTGCCCACCAGGCTCTTCCACATAATCTGCAGCTGACAGGAAGAATCTGGCAGCTATGTTCCACCACTGATTATTTTATCTTTAATCCAATTTTAAAGAGAGAGTTTATTTAGTGAAAACTTTTTCGTTTTATGCAAGAGGAATAAAATCTTAGTCGTTACCATGAGGAAACACATGGAAGGAGTTTGCAGGGGCATTGTCTCAAACAGTAAAATCATCCCTGGAATTATTCCAGGTGAGGTCAGACGGGGCTCTGAGAACCCTGATCTAGTTGAAGACGCTTCTGCTCATTGTAGGGGGGTGGGACTAGGTGACCTTTAAAGGTCCCTTCCAACCTGAACCACTCTATTCTATTATTTTATATGTTTCAGGCACACTCAAAGTACGCGCTTGCTTGTGTATAAAGACAGTGAAATGCCAGACCTAAAAACATCTATGTGAGTGCAAGTTCCAGTAGGTGTGGAACCCATCCAGTTCCCACCTCTGTGGTCAGTGAAAGCACTAAGGATTTACGGGCACAAAAGAGATTTCCCACATCTATAGCGGAGAGAGGTCTGATTACTGCTGCAGAAAGAGCAGCAAGAAGCACAAGCTGTCACACACCCCCAGCGCTCTCACAACCTGCTTAGAAACACCGAGGTTACAGCCAGAACCAGCACCTGACACAAAGCTCAAGGAAACAGCAAGCCCAGTGTGAATGGGGCATGAAGCCATGAGCAAAGAGTTGTTCTCTTTCTGTTTGGTGCCTACTGATTCAGGAAAAATATAGCTTTGATTGTTCTTCATCAGTAAATGCACTCGGTTATCAATTGCTTCTCCGAATGGAAGCCACCAGTAGGACCTGTATCTACTTCAGCCAATCTAGGATTCAGTGGATGATTTAAATGAAAAATTATCGTTTGTTTCTGAACAGGAAAAAAATATATTGATTTGTCCTCGTGGAACCAAACTTTCCTTTGATATCCGTAGTACCCCACATGCTAGCACAGGGACTTGGAATTAGGTGGTCAACAGATGACATTGTGCATTTAGCTTCACTGAAGTCACATGAGGAATTTCCTTCTACTGCAATTACTGATGGATAAAGCTTAATGTAAAGCCTGTAATGAGGGCTCTCGCCTGCCGTGAAGCACCTAAAGGAGATGCAGCTTGCCTGACCTAGTTGTCCTGGTTCCAGTTACAGACAGTGAAGAAGGGTGGCCAGTTCTCAAGAGCGCTTCATCCCTGTTTTAATCAGGGGTCTACTGCAGCTGGGTTGAATTCTTTTTGGCAGTGCGATCTACTGCACTGACTGCCTGAGCAACCAACATTTAACATCTCGAAAATTAAAAAGACACACAGTCTATCATATCCTAAACAGTAACAGTGACATATGCTATGTTCATTCACTCAGGTCCTCTGCAGATCAATTTTTCTCCCATGGAAGCCACAGATATAGAGAGAAAGGGATGAGATGAACTATCCTGCTACCATGACACTGAATTCAGAGGCTCTTCCTGCCAGACTTAGGAGCTCAGAGGCCCTGGATGCCATCAGCAAGGTCTCTCTGTGACAACTGTTCATAGATTTTTCAGGCAGACATCAAAGAGCTAAGAGGTCGCTATAAAAATCAATAGAATTATATTTTTAACTTTTTTATGTCTCATGACTCACTTTTCTATCTTAAGCCTTCTGGGATCCCATTTTCCAGCTTCTTCTGTACAACCATGAAGGGAGATTTTTCTTTTTTTTTTTTTTTGTCCATACTTAAAAGCTGAGATTGTGATGACTTCACATTGCTGCAATAGCAGAAAGTTTAAAAGTGCATATACAGTTTCTCTGAGAACACTACGAATTGGTCAGTCTAATTTGATTCTAAATAAATAAGAGTTCTCAATCTCAATTTTTTTTACATGAGGTCTGTTTAGAAATTGTCTTTCTTTAGAGCTTCCTCATGAAGTCTTGAAAACCAAACCTTCCCTTACTGACTTCCCCACCCAATGCACCTGTCACTCTCCTGACTGTTTTACCTTGACTCTAATGAGCAGTAGCCACCCTGGAAATTACCTGCTAACTAGTCAGAAGAACAAAAGACTTTGGGCTCTGAAAACCTTTGGTGGTATGTTTCAAACCCATCCTTTTTTTTTTTTTTAACAAGAACATCACTGTTCTCCTTCACAGATGCCACTCAGATCTGACATATTCAGGATTATGTGGAAAATACTGATGCTGACTTTAGTGGTTCGTACAAACCATTAGTATTTGCACACTTGTCTTAGATTTGCACTCCAAATACTTTAAATACATGAACTCCAACCACCACAGTATGATCAACATTTCCTGTAAATGTAGCTGGCCTGGAGAAATAAAATATTTGAAGCATGAGGCTTGTAAGATCCATAATTACAGATTGGAAATCTATGTGGTCTATTTACACTCATTCCTTCTGAAGAGCCCTAAGGTTTTCTCCCTTGCTGCATTTGGGAGATCGGATTCCTAAAACAACAGCAACAGTAACGTGGCTAAAATGTCTGATGGATTTTATTGAAAAAAAGAATCAAGGAAGCCTCATTACCAAAGTTAGCAACTCTAACAATACCTGGAAAAAGCAGAAGATTCTCACAATCTCACCATTTGGTCATCTGAGAGATTACAAAGCATGAGTGTAGAGGATAAATTTAAATATAGTATCAAAATAAAAGCACAGAACAAACCAAAATGGAAAGCTGTCCAACAAATGAGAAAGAACCTTTTGTTTGTAAAAAAAAAAAACAAAACCAAAAAAAAAATGCTGTCTGCATAAAAATCAATGTATGGAGAGATCAGAAAACCTCACCAAAAGTTGTTGTTTTTTTTTTCTTACAATTATGAATGATCGCTGAAGGGAATTTTTATATGTCAGTTTTATACTTCCTCATGTTAAATGAAGTGAAACCACTGAGACCTCAGGCAGCTAACTGCATCACCAGGCAAGGATGGAGTTAGTAATTTCCTTTTTTATCTGGACAGTAAAAAATATTGCTGTGCCACCATAACTTATAGCTTGTGACAAGGCAAAACTTTATGACTTCTGGGTTTCTAAGTGGGTCGTAGAAGAAAAGAAAAAAAGTCCAATTTATCAGAATCTTGATTTTCTTTTTTTTTAGCATAATGACTTGAAGATTAAATTAATGGATTAATGCACATTTTCCAGTTTGTCTCTCTTTCTCTGGACTGATTTTAGAGGTTCATGGAAGGCAATCTGAACTAGGTATGCCCAAAAAGGAAAGTTCAGCTGGGGTAACTCTTAACGTTTCAAATTAAATTTGATAATAAATGACTAGGACAACTTTTTTTTTTTTTCCTAAGCCTACACTAAGGAAAAAAACAATGTAACCCTCTTCATCCTGATTTCACTAAGGACTGGAAGTCTGATGAATAGGAGCAATCATCCAAAAGCACCACTGTCAGTCCAACTTTGCAATTTCAGTTGAAGACCTTTCCTGTAGGCTACAACAATACTGAGACTAAGAATTTGTGTTAGGTTCTTTTTTATTTTTCTATAGAACGCTATCACTGTGGTATCTCTGCACTGCAAGTATAATTTCCTCCTAGAGACGGGGGTCTCTCCAGACAAAATTTGCCCCTGTGGAGCTGAAGGAAGCTGTAATAATTTCTTGGCTAAATAACCAGAGATAATGCACCCTACTCTGAGAGGAGTACTTTCTCTTTGGCATTGTCCACTATCTGTAAATCTCAGATGTTTATTCATTAGGGCAGTGATTAGAAACCCAGTCTTCCAGGCAACAGCCGTAGTCATTAAGCTATGGAGTCTGAATATTTACTATGAATATTTTAAGTATTTCATATTAAGTAGATTAGCTTCACCAAGAGGCGATGAGGGATTCATCTTTGAGCATGCTATTGTGTGATAGCTGGTGAATTCTTGATCTAGTAGAAGATTTTCTATTGGAAGGGTAAGATGGAGCTTCAAATCTGTGTTCCAAAGCAAGCGGGAGAAGAAAATGAGCCTATGTATTATGCATGAGTGCTCCATGCACTGGGCTGTTGAGCATTTGAGATGGGTCATTGGGTTTTGTTTGTGACCCAAGCTGGTAAAGACATCCTGAAATATTTTATTATGTCAGGAATTACCAAGAAGATGAGAAAAGCACACCCACGGTTTGTGAATCTTGCTACGGTTTAGGCACTGAGCAGTTTGGCGTTTTCAGGTGCCCTGCTTCAAAGGGATTATGCCAAGCAATAGAAACAAGGCCACTAGGAATTCTCTGGCTGAAGCCTCATGCCAAGGCTCCTGGGGGACCAACAGGGTTAGGCAATCGCTAAGCATCAGTTTGCAATTAGGTGCTTACACAAGTATTAAGTTAGGAACTTCGTGAATGAACTCTGAACATTCTGTGAATGAATGGTTGGACTTGTTGATCCAGTTTCTTCCAACCAGCTGATTCTATGATTCTTCCAAGGTCAAACCTTCATCTCTCTGGTCCAAATGACAGGTCACAGAGGAAAGACTGAGAGACTCAGACACCCTAGAGTCAAATATTTGCTCTTGAGTTAATGAGCTCAAAAGGAACAAAAGGACACTTGGACAGCAGTCAGGGACATGTTGTACAGCAATGGCACACAGCTTTTCTGGCTGAATGGGCCACTTCTTTCTCTGCAAATATCAAAATACATAATGTAGGTAGAGATAATCCTACATGCAGTAGGCCCAATGCTTTCTGGAGCTTAAGTACAGACCTCTGATGCACCATACCTTGTCTATTCAAGGGTTGACTGAAGCACAAGTACCCTCAGGAGCAGGTCCCCACTACTAGATTAATACATGGAGCCTGTGGCCCATTTTCTTGGAGCCCTACTGCTATCATGTGGCCAGAAAAGAAGGCAGCTGGGATCATGCAGCTGCCATTGTCACTAGAATAATTAATTTAGCCTGGAGCAAGCTCCTGTGTGTCTCCAAGGTGCCCTGGGAAAGAGAGCAACCAGGATTAGCTGACAGACTATCAGTTGAACACTTGAGAGATGAGATAGCAAATTGATTTAATTCATATGTTGGATTTTTTTTTCCCACAAAGTCCTTGAAAAAATGAGTGATTTGGGTCAATGCATGTAAAAGCTTCAAAGGAATCGGGATATTTTTGTCTTCGTTACTAACAGGCATCCCACTGCTACAAACATATGAGACTTTACAGGTGATGTCTACTCTGATAAATAAAACAGACTAGGGAACCCTAAAGGCAAATGTCGTAATGGCTCATGGCCATCTGGCAAAACTCTCTTTCTTCCTCCCCAAAACAATGTGGTCTAATCCAACCTGCCTACTGAGGGCAGCCCCTAACTTGTGTTATTCTCCAAAACATGCCAAGAAAATTCTATTTGGCATGAGCCTGAATTGTGCCAAGGACAAGTGCTGATAACCACCACTATGGACACTTGTGGTCTGGCACTCAAGACCCCACACCCTGGCTCTGCTCTGTCTACTGGGGCAGAATCCTCTCGGCCTCAGCAAACTCCTTCAGCCCTCGCAGCAAGGTCTACAAAAGCTCAATTACATCCAATTTAGGGCCTGGAGGTCTATATTAATAAATCTGAACTCTCCACAGCTTTGAAGAGCAGAATCCAGCAGGCAGCGATTATAAGAAAGCTTACGACAAAATATTTCTCAGTTTCTCAGTTGACAGACTTTTTTCCTTAGTGCTGATCTAAGCTGCCATGGTTGTGGAAGGATTTCCCATAATGTGTTCTTTTGTAAATGTGTTCAAAGCCCCGGCATTTCTGTCCTTTTTACCAGTTTACCAATTTTAAGAGACCTTTTTAATAGACAATTTTGGCTTTTCTAACTTGAAGGGCAGCTGAGTGTCAGACATGAAAATCAAAAAATTTTTGAAGGTTTCTAAATATAAACAAATATCTTAATATTAAACATGTTGGCATGGCTGGCTTTTGAAAATAGCTCCTAGAACCTGTCCAGACTTTCGTCCACTCATGACTGAGTGCTGGCCAAGACTTCAGCAACACCTCAGGAAAAGCAGCAACAATGCTAAAATGGCATGCCCATTTTAATGTTGTGAACCATTAAATTCTCCAGAACTGCACAGGATCTGTGTCTTTTCCTTTATCAGATCCATGTAAACAATCCTGCTATTGGTAATGAAGCCTGTGGACACTAGGTGACAGGATGACAAAACCTGTCTCTTCACTTGTGGAGAATTTGTGCCAGATGTTGAAAGTAGAAATGTTGGACCTCGGCCGACATGCCAAGCTGCACACATGTTCACACTAGATTCTGGCTGGCAACAGAAAATACGGAAGGAATGAAGATCCCAGGGCCTTTTCAATACCGCCTTGGGTGCTCAATTCATCCTCACGGCTTCCTTCAGAAAGAATCATTCTGGGGTATGTTTTGAATGTCATCTTTCCTCATTTTCAGCTTATGCCAATTTATTAAAATCCTGTGTTGAGTTCCAGCCATCAGGCTGGAATTATGGAAACTAGGTAGTGGAAGATATTTAATAGATGCCTATTTCTGTAGTAAGATCAAGCTGCAGCTCTAAGACTTGGGCATAAAATTTAATGGCAATGTATCTGCATATCACACAGAACTGGCATTTCTTAGCATGGCTTTCTGTTAAATTCAAAGAAACCCGCCTGCCACTTAGAAGTCTGCCTGCCATGAAAGACGTAAGCCCTAAAGTAACTATTACATCTTCAGCCTTGTCTTCGCTCACTGGGTGGATCCGCACAACTCACATTAACATTAATGGGAATTCCATGTATGCATCACTTGGAGAAAATACTCCCTGAGATATTTTACCTTTATCTTTTTAGGCAGGTGGGGGTGGCATCAATCATGCACCCAATGCTGTTGCACCATGTGCATTATTGAAGCATCAAAGCAATAAAAGAATAATAAAATAAAAAAGCACAGACATTTCCAAACACTTTCTTCTTAAAATAACGAGAAGGATCAAATGGAAAAGCTTTGAGAACCCTGTGAGGAGAACATGACTTAGTTGCATATTTTCCTGTAATTACAAAAGATCTAAAACCCAAGCTCACCCTGTCTCCTTCTAGCGAGAGCAGCAATGTGATAATAAAGAACAACCTCGTTATGTAAGCAAGTCACAGATAAAATGCTACGCAATTTATCATAAACATCCAGCAGGTGAAGAGAGAAGAAGGGAGTTTACACTGGAACTGGCTGACCTCTGTGCTTTTTCTTTTTTCCCTTTTTTTTAGACAGAGGAATATTTCTTCCCATAATTTAAATATTTCAGCAGAAATGTTTAAATAACAGGGAAAATAGGGGTTGTTGCTGACTTCCAGACAGCCTCATGAGAGTGGTATGTACTGATCAGGAATTTTGTTCACAGCTCACCAGTTCTGCCCTACCACAGGCAGGAACAATCATGAAGAGGAGATGGCAGCAGATTGCACCTTTGGCTCAGCCCTTCCCTCTTCTCTCCCTAGAAAACCACCGCAGAATAAAAACAACCAACAACATTTTCTCTGACACTCTAAGCTGATAATTCTGGGCATGTCTAAACTGTGATACACAGACGTGGCATGAACCAAACTAGCTCCAGAACCAGAAAGGCCCTAGAAGCACCTCCACAACACTGTGCTCAAAGCAATTAGCTTTTGGAAGCCTGCACGTCTTTCAGGATACAACCGTGACATCCCATATCATACGACATGGATGTGTCAGCAGCAAGCAGCAAAGGAGCAACAGGAGGAAAGGCAAGGCTTTCTTCAGGGGACAATCAAAGCACCAAGGTCTACTGTCAAGGTAAGCCTCCTGTTGCTCTTCCCACCTCTCCCTCCCCAAAATTACATTGTTCTCCTATTTTGTCTGTTAAAAGAAGTTCTAGGAGTAACTATCCTCCACTTCAATTTAAAAACCAAACACAAGTTGCTATTTGCTAGTTGTTGCAGTGAGAGTTCAGCCTGGGGAGCCTCTTCTGCTCTCCCTGTGCGAGGAGATACAAGCACCACATTTCTGGTTACATCGTTTGCTTACACTGCCACTCTGACACTCAGATCACTTGGGCTTTGAAAGACGTTGAGAAATACTAAGTGCAAAGAAGGAATAGGGGAAATCTTGGCAGGCTACAACAAGCTGAACTCTTCAGCTATTTTGCAGAACAAGGACAGCTCACTGACAGCTGAATTTTCCTAATACACACCTCATGAAGTTCAACAAGGTCAAGTGCAGGGTCCTGCGCCTGAGTTAGGACAACCCCCAATACCAGTACAGACCCAGGGGTGAATTGCTTGAGAGCAGCCCTGCACAGAAGGACTTGGAGGTACCGGTAGATGAAAAGCTGGAGATGAGCTGGCAACATGAGCTCACAGCCCAGAAGCCAATGGCATCTCGGGCTGCATCACAAGAAACATGGCCAGTGAGTTGAGGAAGGTAATTCTTCCCCTCTGCTCAGCTCTGGGGAGACCCCCCTGCAGTGCTGGGGCAGCTTTGGAGTCCTCAGAACAGCAGAGACATGGACCTGCTGGAGCGGGGCCAGAGGAGGCCCCAGCAATGATGGGAGGGCTGGAACCTCTGCTGTGAGGCCAGGCTGGGAGAGCTGGGCTTGCTCAGCCCAGAGAAGAGAAGGCTCCAGGGAGACATTACTGTGGCCTTACAATATAAAGAGGTCTTATAAGAAAGGTGGAAAGAGTCTTTACATCAAGGCCCGTAGTGACAGGAGTTGTTAGAGCTACTCTCAGACTGACTCAGACCCTCTCTTCCTTCACCTCCAGAGCAGCACAGTGGAAGCAGAGGGTAGCAACATGGAAAAAGTAATCTTGGCAGGCACCAGAGTAATCCTCTAGTTAACATCTTACAACTGTTGTGTTGACCCCAGGCCATACAAGACTGAAGCCTCCTAAAAGCTTTGCTCCTGAACTTCATCCCAGGCTGAAGGGCTGCTGCTTTTAGCTCTTGAGATGCCCCATTGGTGTCAGAGAAATTTGTGTCTGTCACAGGAGCAAGCAGCTCCATGGAGGTCACGAGCATGGGACAGTTCAGAGGGTTAAACCCATCTGTATTAATATTCAAGACAGTCAAGTCTCATGCTTTAAGCACCTAATTTTGTGAGCCCCTCCTTAAAAATGAGCATATTCATAGTTAAAATAGAAAAATTAAAATATTCAATATCCCCAGAAAAACTGCAGACCTTCAATTTCAGGAAAGCAACATTTCAGGTATCAATTCCAGCAAGTCATACTGTGATCAGCAAGGGAGGAATGAGATAGTCACAGATTCTTTGGGATGCTTCATTTCTGTGTTTATACACCTCCTTCACACATTAGTGAATCACTACGGCTGCGACACTGCAAATAATAAATAACATTAACAGCAGAACTCATATATTTGTATTCCCTTGTGTGCTGATCATAAACCCATTTAAGGATGTTTTCAACTCTGAATACATTAGAAATTATTTCAAACCAAAAAAATCTTAAAAGAATGTGACAGTTTTAAGCACTGGAAACGTAGTGGGATAAATGTAGAATAAGCCCAGACTTCAGTACTTCATCTCAATAAGGTACATTCAAAGAGCAGCACAATGACGTCTCCTCAGGTCACTCAGTCTTTGGAGGACAAAGTGCTCGCTTTTGTCCAGAAGTCTTGCTTGTGTTACTGCATGTCATAATTATTTGCATTAGGGCAGCATCAAGACTGTATTTATAGTGCCTTTGTGGGACTGAGCATTCTTGTGAACTAAATCTAATTTGCATTTCTAACATGGGTGGTCAGAAGTTATCTAGGACATAGCAGCACGTCTGAGCAGTTTCAGCACTTGAAGAAAACCAGCTTTATCTTACTGATAGAAAACACAGCAAGTGTCAAAACCAAAGTATGAGGAGAAACTTTCTGAGGGATCAAACTGATTGAGCATCTTGATGGAATTAAATTCCCAAAGTTTTGCCATGGCCATCCACATAGCCATGATTTTGTGCCTGGCATCACACAACTAGACGACATTTCCTAGTAAAACTGATATGGTTGCAGATGTCCCTGCTCACTGCAAGGGATTAGACTAGATGACCTTTAAAGGTCCTTTACAGCCCAAACCATTCAATGCTTCTAATATACATCAATAAATGGCAAAGCATATGAGGTCAAGGTAAAAGAGTCTAGTAAAGATACCAAGCGAATGTAGCTTTTTATGCTGTTCAAAGAATCCATGCACTATTGGGATATTTGCTGATGTACGTGTTATTTGTCATTACTCACTGACACACTCAGGCCATTATTTTTTACTCAGCGGATCAATCCTGTACAGGCTAAAAGCATTCGCATGGTTTAGCTGTGGACTTGGTAGACCTAGGATAATGGTTGGACTCAATGGTTTTTAAAAGTCTTTTCCAACCTAAACTATTCTATGATTCTGTAGTTTCTAGTCAGGTAACACTGGTTAGCTGCAGCTAGTCTGACCAGGGTGCTCTGTCTGTTTTCCAGCTCGATCAGACAGAACCCACCACAGCAGGAACACCGCCATACACACACTCTGCCACTGCTTTCTGCAAACAGTGGTTTCTGCAAGGAAAAAAGTTCACCTATTAACTCTAAGGCTGCTCTCCATGGAAATTCAAGCCAGCGAAACTCTCAGTGACGGGTGTCTAAAACAAGAGGGAAATCTGGGCTAAAAAAGCCTCCCAGCGCTTGTTCTACAGTGTATTTCCCCAGCTATTGCCCAAAGACGCAGGAACAACAGAAATATGAGCAAATGCAGCTGTCTGTATTCCCCTGATTTATATGTCAACACAAAATCTGCAGACTAATAAACCAAGTAACCCCATCGGGAGAAAATCTCCCTGCTCCCTTTCTGTGCAAGGACAGAGGGCTGAAGTCAGGAACTGTGCTGCCAGGAGAACGGGGGACAGTCCCTGGGCATCCCAGGGAGCTGCTGCAGCAAGCAGCTGTTGGAGCAGGGACTCGGAGAAGAATGTAAAGAGAGGGGGGTAGAAGGGAAGAGCATTAAGGATGCAGAAAACTCCTTTGCTGACAAGTTCGCCCTCAGTAAGTTTGCAGATGACACCAAGGTGGGCAGGAGTGTTGATATGTTTGAGGTCAGCTTGGTGATCTTAAAAGTTTCTTCCAACTGAAATGATTCTGTGCTTCTATGCTTCTAAGTTAAGGGGCAATACAGCAGCCAGAAAAGCAGAGGCAGCTCCGCAGCTGCTACTCCACTCCCTGTGGAGACAAGCCTGCCCAGGAGGCGAGCATCCTGGGAGCATAGCTACAGGTGTATTCCAGGGAAAAGAGGTGGCCCTGCCATGGAAAACTGGCTTTAGGGGAGGCTGGCGCAAGTGCAGCCATCTCCTTGTGCCAAAGAAACTTGAGTCGCTGCTTCGCTGGAAGCTCATCATAAATGTGGATCCATCACCTTCAAACCAGGCAGCCCACAGAGCGCAGCGGGAGGCGGAAGGGTGGGCTTGGACCAGGTAGACTTTCACAGGCACATATTTAAAGGTTCCAAGATAACTAAATAAAAAAAAAAACTATGTTTAAAAAGTTACTTTTGTACAATTTAACTCAAAAGTCACATCCCTTCTCTCAGAGACTTATTAACTTGTTTTTCTGCATTGTATACCTCCTGAAAAAGAATTTGGAGGAGGAAGCTAATTCAAGCACGGTTCTTGTGTAACAGAAGTTGCAGCAAGATGATTCAAAGGGGTTCTACTTGCAGCACCATGTGTTTGCATATCGTCAGACCAATAAATTTCAAGGAGTTTTAACACCTACCACTGTTTTGTTGTTGGGACTTTGTGGAGAGATGGAACAGAACAACTACTCAGAAGCAAACATCATCATCTAGTTAGACAACCAGTTCAGACTACCACCCTGTATTTTGCGGGGGGGGAGGGTTTGAAGAAAATTAATATTCTTTTTACATGGAGCTTAAAACAAAGTGTAATTTAAGAAGATTAACTGACAATTTAATTGATTGATCCAAAGATTGTTTTAATTTGCAAATAATCTCCTAAATGTCATGAAATCTCTAAAGCAACATGCAAACTATTCTGAGTCCAAAAATAATGAGCTATTGATTCTTTTGTTATGAAATCACTCTGTAGGTTGGAAATATACCTTTGGGCCACAATGTATTACATGAGCAAATTACAGTACCTGATGCTGGCAATAAAGAAATGACAGCAAACTTTTTCTCATTAAAATCTAGGCTAGGAAAAGATGTCAAAACTAACTTTTTTTTCCCCTCCCCAAAATAGATAGGTAAATAAATAAATAAGCACCGCTCTTTTGCATACCATATTTCTGAACAGATATAAATTCTGTATACAAAACCTGATAAAATGTGTCCTGAAATTCCCAGAATCTATTTTCTACTGAATCTAAACCATCTGCATCTGTAGACTAGAAATTTATATTTATCTATATGTAGGTATATGGTTTTAGAGAGTTTGACAAACACCTAAGTCCATTTTGGAGGCCAAAACTGTCAAAACCAGGTGACACACAAATGACTTGGGCACCTAAACCCAAAATGATCCAGTTGACAAAGTCACTGAGAACTGAAAACTCTCATTCAACTCAAAGTCTGAATATACTACATCCAAAAAATCAGGAAGAATAACCTGAGTATATGAAACTGGTTCTGTTCAATCATCTCAGAGCTCCAAAACCTCTGAGCTCGTGATCCCCAGCCTTTTCTTAGACCACCTTTCAATCAATAATTAGGATAGCTTAAGCACAAAGTAAAGCAAAATGAAAACCTGAGCCTAGAGTACCGTACAAAGCCTAAAATTTAAACTGGAGTCACATGATACAATCACCATGACACTTTTCCCTTAAAAATAGAAGCTTTGTGCAAAAAAGCCTTCAAGGCCTTTGTCCAAAGATAACTAGTGACCACCTCAAATAACTGCAAGGAAAAATAAAGAATGCACAGCACCAGTCCGTGAAAGTTGTTAAGCTGGGGTATGAGGACAAAGCAGGGCATGAAACATGGTATCCCTGTATTCTGATCTTGATCAGCGTGGTGTCTCAACGCTCATTCCACCAGCCAAAATGGAAAGGTCTTGTACCATCAGAGCCTGTGAGACCCACTGCTGCTATAGACACTCTGAGGATGGAGATCATGGCACCCAACAGCTCTCCCCTCAGCCCAGCTCTTACCAGGGCCAAAACTTTAATCTTCTTTAGTCCAGTTTACCATGGAGATGAGATGCTCTTATTCCCCACCTCAGTTCCTGGTGAGATGGTGGTACTCAGCCCTCCCCAGGGTCCCAGCACAGCTACCACCAAACAATAGGGCTTCTCCAAAATGTTGTTTTTCTAAGGATACAAGCAGACAGCAGAGGAAGAACCAGGCTGATATCACACAAAACAGGGTCTGGATGGAGATCTAAGGATTTTGCCTGTGGGTGGAGAGGTTGCCTCATTTTTTTTCTTCCCCTGGTAGAGGCTGAGCTGCCTCATTGTCTGATGTATGGTAGCTCTAGCCCTGAGCAGCAGCAAGGTTTGTAAAGGACTGAATCTTGTATGCCGAGTATTCCTACTGATGTTGTCAGGCATAAGTTAAGTGGAACAGTGTTTGGCCCTGGATTCACAGATGATGTTTTCCTTTTGAAAAGTAATGCAAAATTGAATTATTCTGTCTTGAATACTGCTAATAGAATATAAAAATACTTGATCAAAATTTGCTGAGGTGCCAAAGGGGACCAGAATATACTTCCTGAATATAGATTACAAAGCGTTTCAGGTTTCCCTTGCATTCATTGCTTTCTCTTCATGAGGTTTTTCAGAGTTTTACATCCATTGTAGAGTTATCTTATAAACTGTCTTTCTTCACTAAACAACTAAAGGTCAATTATTATAAACGCAATGTGAAATCCGTTGTATTCATCCATTGTTTATAGATCTTGCAAAAGACTCTGAAGAGTCTTTATACCTAAAGACAAACCTTTCAAACCGCTTCAGGCTCCAAATTAAAAATTATTCCCATTTGTGTTGATTACCAGGGGACATTTGGAGAATCCCCAGTGATCAGAGGACATTTCCATATAGCCTGTCACGTTAAGGTGAAAAATTCACAAGGACAGTCTCGCCATCTGTCATCAACTCGCTGGGGTGACACAGAGGACTGGTCTGAAATGGCCAACAGGCCTCATGCATAACAAAGCCCTTGCACTTTTGCTTTGTTTATATTTTGACCTGGGCAGATAATCCTTCAGAAAGGGGGGGTTGTGCTTGGCTACTTCTTTTTTATCACTATTTTTCTTACACGGTGACCATTTCAGTGCTGCCTTTTAAAGAGAGATCGTCCATCCATCTAGAAAATAAATGTAAAGAGCTGTCTCTGTGCTACACTTCTGCCTCAACAACGACATTGCAGGCTGGAGGTATTTTATTAACAGCACCACGTTTTATGAAAGCTAGTGAAAACCCGCTTTTCTAAACTAAGGGGCTTTTGCCGAGTGACACAGTCACTTCATTTAAACTGTAAATCTAGGTGGCTGTGAATGCTTAATACACTGTCAAGGTTTGTTGCTAACAGTCTTTCATTAAATGGATAACCTAAAAGCAGACAGCAATCTAGAAAAGAAAAAAATAGCACCTTTCTGCAGCTTGACAAAACCATGGTAGCCTGTTTGTATAGTCACTCACGGAACAAGGACCATTTCTCATAGCAGAAGTCAAAGATAAACTGTTCTTACCATGATGTCAAGCACCACTTCAGACTTGCAAATACGGTTTCCTTATACAATAGGTGCCTCTCCAGCCTATTGGGTTTGTAGCTGACACACTTAGAGCATTGGTTAAAGGAATTAAGGAAAAAACTTGGAAAAATCAGCTCCTGGGAAATGTTGTTGTCCTGTCAGCTATCTTCCTCAATGACTGGAAAATAAAAGACTAATAGAACACTAATCCCAGAGCTCTGTCTGCCTGGAAGTCCAACAGCTAACAAAACTGTCAGGAGCGGCCACTGTTAGAAACAAGTGAATGGATGAAGGGAAGAATGAATGAATATATGATGGGGACATCCCTTCTGCCATTAAACCAGGGTCCTGACAGGACCCTCTAGGTTTTGTTTCATCTTCAACACATACAATATTCACGTGTATAGGAGCAAGTCTTTACTCACGGCACAGGCAAGCCTTCAGACAATGCATTATGCATATCTAGACTTATTCCTCTTGAAACATTTTGTGGTTTTCAGTCCACCTTTATATTTTAGTAATAAACCAGACCTTTTAATTACAGATGAAATCAACTCTTTCCTCTGCAAAGACAGGCTCTGCTGATGCTAAGGGGAATTACACTAAATATTACGGGATGAATAAACCCCTTGATGTCCACTCCTCCTCTCCTACCAGCATCATGCACAATATAGCAGGAATATGGAATCACTTAAGCATGGGAGGGATTCCTCCTAGCTCTACTCCGTGTTCTGTGTGCCACTGACTATGGGTGCCCACAAACAAACAGCTATTTATTGCTCTATTACTGCCTTATATTCTGAAGGGATTACCTTTTAATCATATTTCCATACAGACAATAGAACCTGTAAAGCCACGAGCAAGATAAACTGAGTACAAAACTCTGGTGATCTGTGAATCCCTGAGTTCCTGCCTTCTCCTGAGCTGAGGACACAGAAAAAATTATTCTGATACAGATTCCCTCCTCACTCAGGCAAGACTAGGAATTGTTGGGGTGTACAAAAACCATCTGCCCTGAAAAACAAGTTTAGAGTGAGAATTTGCATGGAGCTTGCAGCTGTGTGGATATGCCTGGGGTGACACAACGGATGCTGAAAGCTCTCACTGGGTTCCCCTCACAGTATGAAATTAGCGCTTTCAGTTACTGAATATATAATCATGTTTTTGTATATATATATATATACACACACATATATATATTTGACTTTTCGAAACAGCATGCCATGTACAAGAGAGCAAGCAACCAAAGTTGCGCCTTACCAAATGAAATTTCATCTCCACAACTTTGCTGTGTTGTAGATGACCCCTTTCAACTACAGATGTGCCTCAAACCTCTGTCTGGAAAGTTCCCAAGCATCTTTTACTCCATTATATTCATCATGCACAAGTCATCTTTACATATTTTTGAGCTATAAATACAGCTTTATGTATTCCTGCCAAGTCAAAACTAAATTCTTCAAGGTCCTTGGGTTCTACAGCTTTCTGGGGGCAGTTGCAGATGATGAATTTAACAAGTAAAGGATTCTACTTCTTGGTGCATTTCTGTAAAAAGAAGTAACATGGAATTCAGGAGTCTCTGAGTTTTAAATATTATTATATTCAGAAAAAAAAGATATTTCAACATAATCTTGTAGGAAAGGGACCATGTAAAGCATCAAAGCTTTATCTCATCTCCAAATGACAGCAAGGCATAACTTAGTAGATGTGTCAATGCCCTTGCAGCTTGCAGTAATCTGCTGCTTGATTTAATAATTTCTTTCTTTCAACAGTAGCATTGGTCCCAAGAAGTTTTTCCTTTGCCTTTTGTTGATGAACATGAATAAGCATTTTCTGAAAGCACCGCTAAATCTGGCAAGCAGCCCTTAAGCCCAAAGTAGAGAGTACACTTCAACAGTACATTTTTACTTGGGGTTGGAAGGAAAAAAGTGTCATTTATACTATATTAAATGTGTTTCCTCTCACTGTTATCTCTATTGTTCATAGCTTTGGTGCTTATACGAATACGTTCCAAAGATACCTAGGCTAAACTCCTTCCAATTTGAACTTTCGAATGAAAATGTGAACTGTTAAGACAGTACAGGAGCAAAGAAATGCACATTTCCATGCAGCCTTAAATACAGGAAAATGCCAGCTATTACAAGCTAAGTTTCCAACAAAGGAGATGTTAAATTTAGCTTCAGTGCAGCGCTCTGATAAAAAAAAAAAATAATCGGTAACTATGTTCCAATATATCAAGATTCTGATTACTAAGTGTAAGAAGTAAATCTTTCCAGGGCTACAAGTGCTGGGACTGCATATCATGTTAGCACTTGTGACATCTGAAGCTGTGATTTCCATGCCTTAAAAAAAAAAAAAAAAAAAGATTGATTTGGCTATTTTCACTTAAGTATAGGGTTCGCTTTCCCTCTGCCTCGCGCTTAGAAACACAAACAATCCTATCACAAAACAATTGGCAGTTTTCATTGTCTCGTTAGTATTGTATCCACATCTTCCTGCAACTTAATAGACTTTTGCAATTTGTAATTCATTATCATTTGCACTGCCAATTAATTTTTTTCTGCTGCAATATTTCTGTATGAAAGATATATTATTTAAAAAGTTGTCTAGTGAATTATTTTTCTTCTGTTGACATTAAACCTGTCTGGTAAAGAAGAACATACCTTCACCTCCTAGGAAAGATCACACAATAGTATCTATAATAAAATCTATGAAGATATTAAAGATCTAAAAGTTCTCTATGCAAAACATTTTATAAAACTCATTAATACAGGCATTTGAATAACAATTTCAAAATGTGCAACTGGTTTTCGTGGTCAGAAGAACAATGATAACAGAGAGATGTTACATAAGAATAAAATAAAATCTATAGCAAATAATATAATTAAGAAGGCTGAGGGGAAAAGTGTAAGAGAGTTTGGAGAAATATGGAAGATATTTAATGATTGGAACACATGTAGTTGTTGGTGGAAACTATAAGAAAGCGCTGTAAAAGTGGTTGTTTTCTTCACCAGTCACTTGTCACCACTATTTCATTGCATCACAGCCTGGAAAGGCAATCCGAGGAATTTTGTGGCTAAAAAGATTTGAGTGTTTATGACAAGCCATTCTTTCTTAAGTACTCAGCGAGGACTAGCAATTTTCTTTTGTGGTTTAAGCAAGGCTAGACCTTCCATTTAACCTCTGAATCTGAGCTAAATCCTCCAGTGACACTATGCATGACTTGATGACCAGCAGTCAGAGGTGCTCGGCCCTGCCTCCAGCAGAGCTTTGCCCTGGGAATAGGGCTGGGCTGTTATTGCCAAATCAGCGTTTCAAGCCGAGGCCAAATCTCACCCTCTGAATCCCTGAGTTGACCCTGAGGTGGTCACTGGTTGAAGACAGTCATGGAGGGTTTGGTCCTAGCTGTGTTTGATATGTGGATGATAGCAGCTGCAGATACAAAGACACACTTGGATTCATAGATGGACCTTGTGTCCAGTTCTGGGCTCCCAGTTCAAGAGAGACATGCTGGGCACCCTGCTGGACCAGGGAGGTTGGATGAGATGATCTCCAGAGGTCCCTTCCAACCCCTACCATGCTGGGATTCTAGGATTTTATGACCTTCAAAGGCTCTATTCTGGGAAAGTACATAACTGTATATTACATGTCCCCTAAAGACCTGAGAACACAGTACATATACGTACAGTTAGCTGCATACTTATTATTTTTTTGGCAGAGCAGGAGTGAAAGTAACAAATTCTGTAGGATTTTGGAAGCCTCCTTCCAGCCACTGAATGATAAATTCCACTTATGGCACATTTGCTGGATATATGAAAATACTTACAATCTGTTATTCACACTTTCAGTCAATTAAGCTATTTAAATGATTTGTTTTAATTTCATTCCTGAGCCTTCCAAATTCTGCCGTCTCATGTTTGGTCCAAATAAAGACAGATACTTTATTTGTTAAATCTATTTCTTGCTCTCTAAACAGGACAAATTGTGACTTGTTCATGTTTATTTGTGGCAAGAGCTGAAATGGAGAATTATTCCAGGTAAACAATGAATAAGAAGATTGTAATGGTTCAGCATGCCATTAAATAACAATTATTTAATTTTCTTTCTTTCAAAAGGGCTGGTTTTGCTAAATTAATGTTTGCTACTTATTTCCACCCAAGACTATCAACTGAGCTATAACTTCCTGAAATGCTCCATGAAATTAGCTCCTATTTCTAACTTTTATATCACATTACATTACAAAAGAGATGGTGATTTTTTTCATTATTTCTGATTGCCTTTTTAAGCATTTCCTGAAATTACGTAGCTTTTTATTTTTTCCCTGCACTATCATATGGAATGGTGGCAAAGCTCCTCAAAGGCATTTTAATAGGTGAAAGACATTGTATGTGACCATAATTTTGGGTACTAATGTTAGAATGAGCTTATTTCTAAGCACTGAATATATATTTCTAAGTACTGTTTAAGCACAAACCTTATCTGTACTACAGAGCAACGCTGCCTCATCACTCTTGTAGAGTCTCACGTGCCTATAGAAAGGATGACTTCTGTGTTGAAGGTTAATATCATGCAAAAACATTCATTCTTAAGATAATAGCACAACCCTGGCTGCTGATATACTTGTTTTTAAGACCTCCTTGTTATGGTTCATCACATTTAAACACTGTTTGTGCCTACATTTGATTATGCTTCTGCAAGACCACCTGAGTGTTGCAGTTGGTACAACAGCAATGCTACATCTATCATTTAAAAAATGAGAAGGTAATAAGGCTCAGAATCAAATTTGGCCACACCACATAGGAATGGTCCCTAAATATTTCTGAAGAATAAAAATAGAACTGAAAATGCCAAACAAAAGTTGCAAGCTGTCTCCATAGGACTGTAAACATTTTACAAACATGGATTTTCTCACAGAAGGGGAAAGGAGCAATTCTAAGGCATGGTTGAAGAAGTAGATATGTGCATCAGGAAGGACAGATGGGACTAGATCTTGCCTCAAGGCTAAGAAAGCAGCTTAGAGAAAGGGGAGCATAAGGATGACTCCCTAGGAGAAGATCATCACAGTACTTTGTGGGACTGACCAGATTTCTTCTCCTTCCAGAACTAACCATTGGCATGCACCCAAATCCTGAATAAGAGTCCTGGAAATGAAGGAAGGTGCAGAACTTTGAGAAGTTTAACATCAGATCTGATAGAACGAGGCTGCCAGGGCTTTTCTTCATCACTTTAAACCTTATAAAGTGTGTTGCAAAGGAATTTTTGCATTTACTTCCATTCCTCATTACACTATATCTGTAGGAATCTGTGTGGTTAACATATTCTCAGCATTTACTCTTCTTAGTAAAGATCCAGCTGAAGAAGCATTTCCAAGACTCTCAGCTATGGCCACATCAGGGCCCTCCTTAGAAAGCCTCATGTCCCAGAATGCAACAAAAATATTTTCTGGAAGTGCTGAAGCGACAGAAGAATACATCTGATATAGCCTGTAGGGTCTGCTTTCCAGTGGGGAAAGGAGGTTAGCTGTACAAGAAAAGGGAACCACATTATGAAAAGCTGCAGAGTGGAGCCTGTAGCTCTTTGCCTTCAATTCCAAGCCATGCCCCAATCTGTGTCATTTTTCTATTGAGGTTTACCACACAGAAACAATGCAAGGGAGGAAACATCCTGCTGGAAAACTGGCAGACATCTCCCTGCGAGATGTTCTCCAGGACCAGTGGGTTGAGAGCTGGTGACTCCATGCCCTGCTCGAAAAGGAGGACGATAACCACTGGACCTTGCACACAAAGCCTGTGGTGTTCCCCCTCCTAGGTGTTTGCCCTGCTGAAGAAAGTTTCCCCAATAAAAATGGAGGTGAAATAGGGCATCTTTATCACTCTTTTATAAAGCTACCAAAGATTATTATCTGTTACGCTTTCATGATCCCAGCACAATGGTACCAGGCTGCACTCTGAATTAAACAAAGAATTCGCTTCTTAATCAAAACAGGAATATATGCCTCGACTTTCGCTAGAAAGCCTAACAATGTGAACAAAAGAACACTAAGGCAAAGTCTGAATAATTCTTCTAACAAGGCAAAATAGTTGCATCTAGTTGCATAAAGAGATAATTAAATACAAGCTCTCCCATGTCAGACAGGCAAATGGCTGGTCAAAAGCCAGAGCTTTAAAGGTACTACTTATTTTCAGTAACATCCCACAAATCCATGTCCCAGTATTTTATTACTTAAGTAGAGGAGAGGATCAGGCCCTATAATATAATTCTCTTGTTATTTTATTACTTTCCCATGTGAAATTGTGGGACGCAACAGGAGTATGAGCAATTATGTAGAGTAGGGTTATTCATCCCTACATGTTTTTCGTTCTTAAAACTGGAGAATTCCTTTCCAAAAATTGGTTCCTAAGCATAAAATGCCTTGAGCAGCTTTAATTTCAGGGAAGAGCAATAAATCATGTTAATACAAGAAACAATATTTGATTACCCTGCACTACCCTGTAGCCCCTTTACAATTATAATCCTTTACACTCTTATCAATGAATACATCACTCCTAACTCTAACCCCTCGATCACCCTCTCCCTCATCCACGCTCCTACCATTTGGTAACAAACCTCCTACTATTATTTAATATTAAATTATATAGCGCACATGTGATGGTGATAGCCACGTGATAAATTGCATTTATCATGCAACTTTTAGTGCCGCTGCATTAATCATCCCTCTCCTTCATTCTGCCCACTAATCCATCTCTGTCCGGGACTACTCAGTCCCATCCAAACCTTTAAGGAGATTTGAACATGCACGGTTAAAAACAGGACCCTTTTCCAAACATGGAGTTTCATCATGGGAATCACACTGTCCCAAAGCTCAGCACAAATAACTTCAAGTCTATGAAGGGTTTAAGGGTGTGTTATCTCATGAACCATGAGACTCCTTGAGGCTAAAGATGAGAGACTTACATTTTCTGTTGTTACAAGGCACTTCATCTCTAGCCCAAGGTTATTATCCATGGTCCTGGACATTAAAATGGAAACATTTGATGTTTGTAAAATAGGTGTTTCTAAAAGTCTTTAAAGTGTCTCCTCTGCAGTTTTCATTCCCTCCTAGCCCTCTGAAGATGGACTTCTAATATTGAATTAAGAAATACTGACCTTACAAGCCATAGGAATGCCAAAGGAGGAGTGGGAAAGCATTTTAGAATTCTCCAGAACTTTTTAAAATAAGATATTTATGAATTATTTGTTCCATATGCTGTATGTGTAATGGTACAAGACAGCAGGCACATTTCATTAGCATCCGCTGGACATAAGCTGCCACATCTGCCTTTGTTGACTTTATTCCACACCATTAAATGCTCTCTTTTGCCTTAAACCCAGTTCATAATCATTTATTTGGAACTTGAACTAATTTTTTAAAGTATGTTAAAGTCTTTTCAGAAAAAGTTACTGAAGTTGAAAGTGTTTTATGAATCTACACCAGCATCACCGAACTGCTATGGGATAAATTGGGTGGGAAGGCAAAGGGAAGAACTGGGCAAAACCCAGAAAAATTATTGAATACTTTTTTCAAAAATAAAAAGAAATATTTTTGTTCGCCCCATTAAAATCTTTGTATTAGGAAAGTCCTTTCAAATATATATTTAACTCACAAAAATATTTGACACAGAAAATGGTGCATTTATGACACAAACATTATCGACAAACTCCAAGCTCTTTTCCACATTTTTGGAATAGCTCAGTAAGACACCTAGAATATCATCAGTAGCAGCAGCTGGGAATGCTTATGTCATTAGAACTAAACATATGGGCAAGTGTTTTCTTGGATGGGGATTTATATACTCTGTGGATCTGTAGAGTTAAATTATTTCTTTTTTAGGCATTCTTACAGCCGTAGCTAAAAGGTTCTTCTTGGAATCTTGTCTGTGACAGTTATCAAGCCATCACAGAACACTGTCCTCTTGTCATAGCTGGTATTTTTGTCACAAACCTATTGCTGTTGGGGCAGACACCAGCATAGCCTCGCTGACTTGCTCCCACTTGCTCTCCCCCTCCTCCTCCTCCCTGATTTCTCTTTCCTTTTTTCCCCTCTGTTTTTTTCCCTGTGGCTCCCCAGTGATCATTGAATGCTAGGACTGAAAACCAGGCACCGGTCAGCTGCTAAAGTGCCTTTCCCTCTTCCTCTTCCTTTCTCTCACCATTATAAACTTAAGATGGGAAGTTATTAAAATTTTTGAGTGTAGGTTTGCAGGGAAGAGAGCACTAAGAGGACCCAGAGGAGCAATTGCACCACTGCCCTGGCCCTGCCTCGCAACCCGCCTCCTGTCACCTTCCCTTGCTGTCATGGGAAATAGCATCCTAGTGTTTGGTAGAACTTCCTATGTATTGGGGTTTTTTTTTCACTCCAGTCACGTCTATTTTTCTCATTTTTGTCCATAAACACAAACAAGGAATCCAAGTGAGGTCTTATTTGTATGAAATGGGGCAGGAACCCCAAGGCAGTTTGCTGCTATTTCCTTCTTTCCTGTGTCTTCACTGGCCCTACTCCACAATGTTCCAATTTTTTCCTTTTACCAAGCTAAAAATCATGTAAAGTTTCCTAGATTTCCTTTCTAATCCCTAATCACTTCCATATCTCACCATAGATTTCTTCCTTGCTCTATCAAACAGCGATTCTGGCTCATCTGTTGGAAAAACATCACCCCATGGCAAGTTTTCAGGTCAAGGAAACATTTGCCTTAGGGGATTCACAAGTCTCAGGAAGAGACTTCTTCATCTCCTCACTGCTGAAGTACTTTTCCGTCACAAACTTCTCAGACACGTCCATTTCCAACATCTCACACATGTCCGTTGCCACCCCCCTTACATCAGTTGTGGGTGGCAATGCAGCTTATTTAAATCACATTTGTATCATGTCACAGAACTGCAGATATGACTATCCAGATATAGTTCCCATTAGGACAACACTTATTGCCCACTTCTGTTGCTAGAAGCTCAGCTCATCTTTGCTTACAGATACTCAACAACTGGTCCTGATGGTCTGATGCCTGTTAGGTCAGGCTGCATCTTGCCATCACGTCCAGTTAAAGGACCAAATTGCCTCAGCAAAGTTAAAATATTAGGTCAGCAGTGGACAGGGAATTTGGTGGTAGAGCTGAGGCCAGGGAGTTATTTGAGACCATGTGAAAAGGGTTCGTTTGAATCTCAGCCTTTCCAAGGTCTGAAATCCATGCTAAACCGATTCAAAACTACATTCAGAGCAATTTAAATAATAACACTGGTTAACCACTGTCTGTCAACTCAAAGCACTGATCTTTTGCTCATCAAGGGCTCCCCCAAAAAGGAGATAGGAAATTAAAACAAGCAAAATCCAAATGCCAAACCCCAAAATATTGATCAATCAAAGGCACTTACCCTCTTTTCTAAAGCACAACAGCATTAGCTGTTGTCCTGATACATGATGGCCTCTCACAGCCTTAATCATGTGAAATCACTTCAAAAAGAATTAACAGATTTAACTAACTATAAAAAAAAAAAAGCTTCAAAGCTCTACCAACAGCAGGAGACCTTCTCTTTAATTGGGAGCATATATCTGAGGAAAACTAAAACTGTTCAATAAAAACAGATTTTGAAGCTGCCTAAATATCGACAGGATTGAATTGGAATGACTAATATTCACACTGTTCCTTGTTCCGAGGCTACAAATCTTAGTCAAAGCTCCGTGCTCCGTTCTTTATTGCTGTACTTTTGAACCAAAGCGGTGCCTGGGCTCCCACTCACAGAACCAGACCCGTCCTGTTTTCCCAGGACAAATATCTCCGTCCCCAAAATCTTGCAGAGTAAGCCAGGAGACATCAACTGGATAACGGCGGCGAAGTGGGAGAGCATATGGAAGGAGTCAGAGTGACAAGTGGCAGCCTCAGGTTTGGCTCCAGTCTCACTGTTAGCAAATTCTGGAGAATTATCAATGTTTCCTCCTTTTCAGCTACTAGCCCACCTTTGTAGCAATAACGGGAGGTATTATTAACAGGTTAGCATTCTCTGCTTGCCTGAATTTAGCACCCAGGGATGAGAAAGAGAAAATGCCAGCATGAACCTCATGCCATTCTCTTATAAAAAGGTTTTGTTGAACATTCCCAGGAGAGAAAGCAAGAGTAGAGATGATAAAAACAAATGGGGATCAATTTTTATGTGGAATGAAAGATTGATTCCTGTAATTACAAGAAGTGTGAACTTTATCGGAAGAACACTCTGGTTAAATATATTTTAAATGCTCCATAATAAAAAGTGTAAACTAACACACAAATGAAAGCAGTTTCACTGTACTTAAATAAATAGCTTTTGCTTCATCCTTTAAATCAACTGGATTTCAAGTTACCTTAGGGAGCCTGGAATTAGGAACCACCGATGTTTTAGAGCTATAGGCTTACCTAGTTACACCAGGACAAATCAAATGCATGCGGATGAAAATGCTCATAGATAAATCCTCATGAGGATCCAAGAACAGTGCAGGATTTTTCAAGCAATACAACCTCAACCTTTGTTGATGCAAAATATGCTTTTTCTATGTGAAAAGTATCCCAGGAAAATAAATCATTAGGAAAATAAAGACTTATTCTATGTAACAATCAAAACAAAAACCATTTAATGAGATTTCACAGCAAGAAGAAAAGTCGCCATATTCCAGTTCAGTCAAAACATGCCAGCCAATGATGAAAAGCTATGAAAGAAGATGAAAATTGGGTCTTTTCTCTGAAAGCTGACATTCCTTTCTCTTCCATTTTAGGGAGCAGAGAGGAAAATTAGAGGTGCCTAGCTCTGTAGAAAATTGGTGAAAAAGATGAAAACTTTAGAATTTTCTGGGAATTTGCAGAATAGAAAAGAGGGAAATACTCTTCTGATCTTCCTATTGTTAGCAGCACTGTTAATCAAAGTTTTATTAACATATTAGCAGCATGGCTTTCAGTTTCCAAAGTGAGAGGATTCTAACTTCCCCTTCAGGCAACTATCGAGGAAAAATAATTAAATGTAAATAAATTAGTAATGTAAAAGGATTTTATCTTGCACTTAAGTAAGGACACTGAATTTTTTTCTCTCTCTTTCCCCCCCCCCCCCCCAATTAAAGGTTCATATCTCCTCCAAGAGTAGCCCCAATTAAGTTTTACCTGACCTTAGTAGAAGCAGCACCACTGACTATGGCTGGGACTGAAGTGGGTGGCATTATTCATGTGCTTAAAATGACAAATATCATTAGTTTTTTCAATCAGGCTGGCTCTGTTGTGACTATCTACACCAGCAGCCTTGGTTTTGGTTGTTACTGCCTGCCTTCTTTAAGCAATGGTGGAGGAAAGTGCACATGCCCCAGCTCAGCTCTGTGCGGTTCTCTCTGGTTCTGGGAAAACACGTGAGACCCTTTGGCATGAGACATCAAAGCCACTGCTTCAATAGCTAGGTTAATATTTGGAGCTCTGAAGCAAGGGAAGTGTGAGGAGGTGGCAGTTAGCTGTCTGCAGGCATGATTACCCAAACCTTGTCGTTTCTGCTTGTGCCCCTGTCCTGATCAGGACAGCGAGTCAGTCAACTTCAAAAGGACCAACCCAAGGGCAGACTACTGCTGGGCTCCTGCTCTCTCCCCTCAGCCCCGTAAGACTGGTTCATGATGGAAGAGGAAACAATGACAACAGCCTCTCAGGAGCACCTCCAAGGGCTGTCACAGTCCTGTCCCAGCCCTCTGTGGCACAGTTTAGTTTTAAAGGCTACTTTGACCTTTGGAGGACAGCAGGTGACTCTCTGTGACTGTTATATAGGGGTTTGGAAGTCTAAATTATCCACACTTGAAAAACATCCTTTGTTTCAATCACAGAGGTGCTTCTGGTTATGCATCTGGGATGTCTGCATGGGAGCGGTTTATTGCACAACATGGATAAATGACATTTTCAAACTGGTTCCAGGCAAGGAACATATTCCTTGTGTTCAGCTCTGCACAGTGCCCAGTGCCTCCTGCCTTAACCCTTCTTCATCTTTACCACCACACAAAAATACAGCATATCAGCTGTGCAGCTGTAACCAGGCATCCTAAGTGACAGCCCAGCAGGAAGAACAGCCTTTATTTGTCACCTAAAGTTAATGGCATAAATTCAGAGACCCCCTCCTTCCTGCCTTTCCCCTACAAAGAGAACTCAAGGCCCTGATTAATATGCAGCCCTATTAACTCTAGTGGCTCTAAGGAGGTGGTGACTGAAGGGGAAAATTAATGACCTCCTGTCCAGGACTTGCCCCTTGTTTGAGAGGTGAAATAAAAACTGCAGGCTGAAAGGAAGCAGAGTTATTAAATATTTCATCGTAAACTGGTACAGTAAACACTTGCCAGAAACGGCAGCTTTGATAAAATTCAGGTTTCACTCTTCTTATTTAATTCATCTTCGTTTGGTACTGTCTTAGCCAAGTTGTTGCTTCTTTTACCCTCGTCACTCAAACCTCAAGGATAGAAAATATTTTTTTTTCTGTCCATGCTCTAGAGGACTGGGGTTTTTTGGTAATGTCACAACAATTAGGAGATAAAAGAGACCTTAGCTAAATAATGTCTATCTAAAAAGCACTATTATAAGCAATAGTAAATCTTGGATGACTAGAGTGGCAAGCACATGCTATTATAACTCCTTTATAGTATTCTTAAACCAGCATATCCTTAGCGTCTTTGATTTGATGCTTGATGTCTTCTGCTAGCTCTCATGCAAAATGTTGTTCCTGCCAAACAAACTTACCTAATTTTTTTTTTTTTTACTCTGGCCCTGTCTGAAACCAAAGATTGAAATAAATTTGCATGCATTTTATTACTAAATGGCCTTCCTTCTTTTAATCGCAGTATCAAACCCTTCTTCTTCCTCTGCTCTCAACACTGTCGTTGCCTGGCTGCCCGAAATCCTGATTACCCAGTTCCATACAGCAGGATGTCAGAAATAACTTCACAGAAATACAGGAGATGGGTACAGCCCCTTACTCATTTCTCTCCAGACACTGTGATGCAAAGCAAAGGCAGATTTTGCTCCATGTAAAGTTAAATCTCTTTATTTTCACACACCAAGCTTAGTTCTTCTCATCCTGCCTGTTCCCTTGTTGCACACTTAGAATCATAAAATCATTTTGGTTGGAAGAAATCTTTAAGATCAAGTCCAACCGTTCCCCCAGCACTGCCAGGGCACCACTGAACCATGTCCCTCAGCACCACCTCTCCACGGCTTGGAAACCCCTCCAGGGATGGGGACTCCACCACTGCCCTTGACAACTCTTTCAGGAAAGAGATTTTTCCTTATGTTGAGCCTAAACCTCCCCTGAGACAAACTTGAGGCCATTTCCTCTTGTCCTGTCACTTGTTCCTCGGGAGAAGGGACCAAATCCCGTGTTGCTCCAGCCTTTCAGGGAGCAGAAAGGTTGGAAAGGTCTCCCCTGAGCCTCCTTTCCTCCAGGCTCAACACCCCCAGGTCCCTCAGCTGCTCCTTACCAGACTTGTGCCCAACTCCTTCTGCAGGTTTTTCTTCTCTAAACTTTGTTTTTCACTTTTATTCTATATTCCACAGGCTACATTCATTTACCATCTTTCATTTTTCAAGTCTCACATCCCGCCTTTGCCCAGGACTAGTGGGTACAAGCTTCTCATTCACTGCTTTTGGGAGACAAGCACAGTGTCTTTCCAATTCCACAGCAGCACACTTCAACTAGCTCTTTCAGGTTTAATAAATACCTGACGCAGAACACCTCCTGTTTCATTAAGGATTCCCCTGCACTGTAATTGATTAACTGGAAATAATTAGCACATGTGAAACTTTGAGTAGACATTTCTTCTATATATTTCTCCAGGAATAAATCACAGTCACTTACAATACAGCCACAATAACCTTTACATTCAACGAAGCAACCTCTAGCTACCTGGCAATTAATTGACTTGCAACAGAAAACTAATACACACCTACACTGGAAATAGTAGCATCAGCTCTTCCATCTTTACCCCAGCTCCACCTCATGCCAAGATTCAGCTGGGTGGGATATTGCCAAACCTTTTCCACTTCCACATTACAGCCGTGCTAGGAAAAAGCTTTATATTCGCTGTTACCTCCCTTTGTGATTTTGTTTGGCACATGCACCAAACAGCATTGTTGGGATGGATAATCATCAGTTATCCTTGGTTTAGGCCAGTCTACTTTGGCTTTTCTTGAAATCTCCATTTGTTTTGCTCTATTCTAAAATAATGGAGGGAGAAGTAAGCGTATGTCATGATTCAGAGATACTCAATGCTGCTAAGCTTTAAAAATATCAAAGACAAAAAAATAAAATAATTGTTTTGAACCAAATAGGTATTTTGGGACTAACTTCAGGTAAGACTTCCATGGTCACTCTTCATTTATGTGTTTACTTAGGCTCCCAGAAAATAATAAAGTAATTTAAATACGATGATGTGTGTAAGTCTACTGATACTGATTGCCTTGGTGCATTTTAAAGAACGGCATCATTAGCCTCTAAATCCTTCTATTTTTCTTTCAACCTTTTTATTAATGAAGGGAAATATAAAATCCCAAGTAACACATGAAGACAGATATCCCATTCTTCTTATACATTCATGTAATATCCCATTTTCATAACAAACAGCTCGTTTTCTCTCTCTCCCACTTCAGCTAACAAGATGTGCTGGTGAGCTGAGTCCTCTCCACCTGTTCCACACTGGTGTAACACCTTGAGATGTGGTGCAAGGAGAATCTGCTTTGGTAAGTTTTAATGCTGCGTGTAAAAAGGATGATCTGGGGGAGGGAGGGAAAAGAGCTGCTCTGATTTCAGCTCCATGTTTCATTATATAGTCTAAACATGTTAATTTTAACACATCCACACTGCCCTGTGGTCACCAAGGAAAGGGCTTGTGAAGAACACCATGGACCCTCCAGAGCAGAGGCGCCTTTTCTGGGGCTGCAGTGGTCTGGGTGATCAGCTATTTCTGGCTTAGGCACCTTAAACTGGATAATTTCCAGAGAACACAACAATTATTCAAATACCCCGACAACCAAGACAGAGCCAAAATGAGCTCTGCTTTTCCAATTCATCTCTTCTTCTCAGGGTTAGAAATTCCCGTAGCCTTTCCCCTGCTAAGGGAAATTTTATTCAGGTTCAGAAAGAGGGCTCTCAGTGAAGCCCTATTCACTGTTCTGTTACCATGATGCAGTTAAGCAACCATCTGCCCACCCTCTATTACTCATTTAATTTATACAGCACACTACATTTACTTATATCTTTTCTGTCTGAACAGTTTTCATTTTAATATCATTATAACCTTATTTTTGCCAGTTATGGGTTCAGGCTCAGCTGGAAGGAACGCGCTTCCCTCTCGTGTTGCCTGCGATTTTCCTGATCTCACTCTCCTGACAATGTTATTTTCCTAACACACAAACCAGAATATATGATTAGACTTAAATAGCAACACTGTCACTTTTGTTTCCCTATTACGTAAACGTTTAGGTCCTAAATTTAAGCCCTAATATACATCACCTGCAGAGCGACATATTTACTAAATATTTAAAGGATAAAGTATTACTTGCCTTTTAAAGCCTTTCTTTTTTTTACCTGTGTGATTTACGCTCTATATAATTATTGGTTTTTTGCTTTGTATTATTTTTTTCAATCTGGTGGTTTTTTTCTTTCCTTTTAAAACAAATATCTCCATGTCACTCTACTTAGCAGCTGTATTCAGTCATAAAAGGGCCACTTGGTATCAGAAAACTCATACATATTTGCCTAATAATGCCTTTTAAGTAATCTGCCCCTTTGTTAATGGCTTTTTTTTTTTTAACCAGCCATACACTAGGAATCAAAATTAGCATCTAAATGAGGATGTTTTAAACGCATGCCTAGGGGTTGCGGTTTTCACCTTATTTTTTTTTAATAGTTTGCCATGTTAAATTATGTAAAATAGAAATGGTTTTTTAGTTTTTAATGAGCTAATGTAGACCTATCAACCCTCTCTCCCTCCTCCCCCCATTTCTCTGCTTAAAGAGTCCACAAACTGGGTTGCAGGTATGAAAAAATGGCCATGAAAGAGCAGACCTAGTGTCAGCGGGCAGAAGGGACCTCCCTCCTCCACTGCACGACGGCAGGTTGGTTTGAAGTCCTTACTGAGACGGCCCAGTTCCCCATTAATCGCTTACAATACATAAAAAGAAGCTACTATTTTCATATATTTAATTTCAGGAGAAGAGATTTCATTATGGCTCCTTTTAAATGGGCTTTTCATTTAATTATGGGGAAAGACTGAAAAGAACTATGTGTGCTGCGGCAGGGCCAAATGATGATTGGAAAGGGGAAGGAGAGATGCTCACCATCTGGGAACGTCTTGTCTGGAGGGAATAAACACCAAACTGGAAGGAATTAGAGGGTGATAATCCAATGTTATCAGGTGAGATGGTTCATAGCAGTACCACTGGTCATGGGGAGAAGGTTAGTGTCTAAAACAGGGGAGACAGATCTCCCTTACTGGGGGAGACCTGCAGGCATCACCACCCACCTATGAGGGTAGATGGCTCCTGCAGGACAAAGGCGTTCAACTGCAGTGTGTGAAGAGGCAAGGAGTACAGAATCATAGAATTATTTTGGTTGAAAGAGACCTTTCAGACCATCAAGTCCAACCGTTAAGCCACCACTGCCAGGTCACCACTTAACCATGCCCTTCGCATCTACATTTAAGTTGCACCAGGTGTGATTTAGGTTGGATATTAGGAAAAAACTCTTCCCTGAAAGGGTTGTCAAGGGCTTGCGCATGGCGGTGGTGGAGTCCCCATCCCTGGAGGGGTTTCCAAGCTGTGGAGATGTGGTGCTGAGGGACATGGTTTAGAGGTGACCTGGCAGTGCTGGGTTAATGGTTGCGCTGCCAGCGTCCAGAAACAAACGCATGGGAAAGGCATTAAGAACAGAACATGCAGTAATAAGTTCCCACTTTCACTTCCAGCAATCTACAAATTACTCATTTCAGAGGCAAGAAAAGATGCATGTTCCTCTCTTGGTACCTAGACAATTTCCAAGTAGATAAAAATGATTTAAAAGATGCAGTTGGAGATAACTGAGGTGTTTCTCCTCATACTATTGAAGATAAGCGCCACTGATGCCATTCACTAGTGCTTGAAATGTAGGATGTCCTAGCTTGGCTTTGCCTAGCAATAGAAACAGGCAGGGATACCCACTGGGGACTTCACTCTTTTACAAGAGCTCTTGCCCACATAGTCAATCCAACCATGTCGCTGCAACAGGGCATCAACGAAAGGAGCTATTCTGAAGGAGCGGCAACAGAGTATTTCACTTCACAATAGTTGTGGTTGCCAGTCTTCCCCCAGAGAAAAAGAAATTCTTAACTGTTTATTCATCAGACACAATTTGTGAATAAATGATGCATCTCAGAGAGGTATCCATTGAATTGCAACATCTCAAATGATGGAGAATCGTCAAGCTCCCATGATAAACTCTTCCATTAGTTGGCTCCTTTCAATATCTAGAAATGAACATCTTTTTTCAGTCTTTACTAGTTCCACATTTCCATTTTATTTTTATTGACCTTTCCTTTCTTATCATCTTACCAGTAGAATAAAGCAAGTAGGGTATCACAGGGCTAACCAAGAGGAACTGAAGTTTAACTCAGGAATAATCCCATTTAATTAGAGACATAATCACCTTAAGTATATGCCCTCCATTATTATACTATCAAACAAGGCAGAATATTCCCTCAGAATTTACAACTTCTGTTGATAATCCTTTAAATTGATAGAAATTTTAAATAATTGCTAATAGCTAAGTATTTGCTAACGTACAAATTTTTTAACTTTTCATTTAGATTCTTTTCATATCTCTATTTTTAATTTCCTTTGGGTGTTCTCTTCATTTTTTTTCTCTTATTATCTGTCACATTTTAGAAATTGTGCCTACTTATTCCTTATGCTAAGCTTTGACTTCATCTTATGTATTTCTAATAACTATTTTATGGTTACTTTTTAATCATCCCGTTTTCTTTTCTCAAATCTCTGTTCTCTACATTTTTCTAGTTGCAAATCCACTTTCCTTCTCTATTCGTTCCCTCAATTATATTTCTTTTGATTATTTTCCTCTCTCTTTTTTTTTTCATTTCGTATCTGATATGTCATTCCATATATTGTATGCATATGAGAAAGTAAATGTATATTCATGGAAACTATTTCACTTATATCCATCCTCATACACCAGCCTTGTGTTATCTACATGATGTGAAAAGTGTAAAGAAGCAAACTATAATAATCTCTGTATTTTCAAAGTTATTCACTAGGAATTCGGCTTTAGGGATGTGTAAACACTTACTAGATGTGCTGGGTGGCAAAGTAACAAAGCCTTTGTTATTTGCTCAGCAGAGTTAATTATATTTTCAAGCACTGCTTTCTGATTGCTGATGTTCCTCCATATTTTCAGGGAAAAAGAAAAACCAAACCCTTTCTAAGGGTTTCTTTTTTTTTTTTGCTTAAATAAAAGTATTTCATAGCATACATATCGGAAAACTGGGGAAAAAACAACAAGTACTGCAACATTTTTTCTAGAAAAAGTTGACATTGATTCAGTTAAGGCTATACAGCGTGAAAGAGGTTGCAGCTGTGAAAAGGCACCTTCATGTGTCTTTTATATAGCTTAAAACTATTTCTAAATAGTATTTTTTAAAGAGTTACTATAGATACAAACTTGTAGACACTAAGTCATGGCTTAACTGAGCTGCTGCCATATTTCTGCCTAAGCTTTACAAAAAGCAGGTATCTTCTATGCAGACCAAACCAGCATTTAGACAAAAAGAGCCCGTCTAGGAAAACCCAGACAGATGGCAACGCTGGCTATAACTGGCCATGTTGTGTGCCCTCAGTCCGCTCCAACTGAGAAGCAAAACATGTCAGTTTAAACCACTTCCATCAAGGTTTAGATACCAGGGAAGCAGATGGACCTTCAGGATACCAGCAGCCTCGTTTATTGTCAGGCCCGGCTTCAGCAGTTCATTAAGCATATGCTTGGCTTCAGGCACAAGCGCACGAGTGGTCCCATGGATCACAGTGGGTCTATGTGTCCAGCTTAAAATTAAGCATATACTGAAATATTTTGTCCAACAAGGGTAGAATTATTGTTCTGTTGAAGGCCGCAGTGTGTGCAAACTGCTTAGTGAAATCAGAGCCTGTGGCTTCGCACATGCTTTACTTAAGCATTTAAAAATATTTATGGAGTCACATCGACATCAATCATTCCATTCATATGCTTAGTGCCAAGCATGTGTGGAAACGCTTTCCTCAACGGGCCCCAGCACATAATCCAACCCCAGTGGCACCAGCAGTGAGCACTGTGGTCTTAATTTACCTGCTCTGTGCTAAGAGCTCACTGAAGTAGCTTAGACTTCGTGGCTGTATCTAAACAAAACCAAACCAAAAGCAAAATGGACTGAGGAGTCTTCCAACCACGTGGAAATCTGGCTGATGCCAGGACATCCTGGGTCAGTGGCTGTGGGTCTACTCAAGGCATAGCACTTTTCAATATCCCAACCAACACTCTAAGGACCCACAACACACCTGCGAGATTTATATCACACCCAGCTTCCAGATATGCTGGCCAGAAATGGATACTTGATAGTCCATAAAGGGAAGCATGAAGTCAGTAGCTATGCACAGATCTTCTAACTTGACCCACCAAGCTGTATTCTCTCTTCTTTCTGATTTCCAGTACACAGCTATAGCAGAAGCACAGGTTCAAGCAAGCAGAACAAGGTTTTGTTGGTTCACAAGCTGGGGACTGTAAGCACTCGTAGTCCATTTGAACTCCTGTGGCTCTTACCCAGTTCCCAATCTAGTCAATAGTGTCAGAAACCGCCTTGACACTACTTAGCACTGAGATTTATGGCACGATGAGCAGTTCAGGAAGTACGTGCCTGGGGCCATTACTTCAAAAATAAGGGAAATCAAAACCAGCAAAGGTAACCACAATATCAGTCAGGTATCTATACTCTGGGCTTCATCTATACGTGTTTATATTGTTTCAATATCATATCTTAAATTCCACAATTCATCTTAAATCCCATCATCCATCATTCATAAAGCTTTCTCAGCCAGCCACCTAACATATTAAGGATTCTTTAACAGGAGGAAGGTGACATTCTTATTTTACAGGTTAAACTTCAAGCACGAGAAAAACTTGTTTTGCCTCAGGTTACATCCCAGTCCTGCTTCTTAACAAAGCAGAGGCCATCGGTTTGTCAGTCTTCTTCTGTTTTAGCCACTAGACTTCTGCCTTTCAAAGTCTTTCAACATTAATTAGAGCCAGAACACGTGACCCTCTTTATTCCTTTGATTTTTTTTTTTTTTGCGCTAACACCTCATTTCCAGCCTTTCCCGCTCGCCCCTACTGTGCCTTATTGTTTGGGGAATAATTTATATTGATTAATACAAGTTTTCTGCATGCAATATACGGTACAAGGAAATCAACCTTACATTGAGGCTTCACAATATAGTGTTAATAACCCCACGGGCTGGAAGTTAGCCAACTAGCTAATCATTACGGCATGAGCACAGGCGCCTCGCAGCGTGTCGTATCATTGAGGTAATAAACAAGAGATTTGTTAATCTGGTACGAAAGCATTATCAGTTCTCTGTGCTTTGCAACCGCATCAGAATCTTCTCCAAGCCTTTCTACGCATCTCTCACATTGCAGCTACATTTTGTCAGCTGTGTTTTAATAAAGAGGAAACTCTGACAAAGTTGGTGTAGGAATGAAGGCTGTTTTTCAGTGTCACATAGATTCATTCCATTCATTCTTTTCTCTGTTCCTCTCATCCAAGTGGAAAAGCAAAAAGTTACAGTATTGATGTTTGGGGGTTTTCTTCCAACTTAGAATATCTTTTTACTTTATTTAATATAATGCTCTTAATGCTTATAGTTCAATGAAACTAGTAATTAAAAAGCAATGTCTCCTTTCCAACTGACTATAATTCTAATAATTAAAAAGCAATGTCTTCTCTCCAACTGACTGTAATTCCAAAATGTATCTCCTAGTTATGTATTAATTAATATTTCATAATTTGATTGTGGATTGAACTTTCCAGCTTGTTTCTACCCTAGATGACAAGTTTTTGTACTTAATTACAAAAATATCTGTTACCAACAAACCAATTTCTCTCATCTCCATCCTAAACGGTGTGCTAAAAGTACCTTATTATTCATTGTTATTTTCAGCCATGCTAAGGTAAGAACAATCTATCTGTACCAAGGAGGAAAAAATCACAGAGATCTGAAAGACATATATAATTTAAACCATATAATGATTTGATTCTTTTTCGATAAAATTGGTTGAGAGAGTGTTTGATAGAATTTGCAAACCAGCCACCAATGACATTTGGTTAACTCTGTGGGAGAGGAGGAGTAATTAACACTTTTGTTGCAGAAAGCAGTCCCCATTATACCTCTGCTTTTTTTATTACTAAAGCCAGACGGGGGGGGAAAAAAAAAACAACCCCAAAGAGCTCACTGAGATCTATTCTCCTGATTAAGTTGCCTCTACTCTGTTACTCAATCTACCTTAAATTATTCCCAAAAGTGTTTTTTATCATGTCCAGTAGAAGTCAGTCACAGTTTAGTTTTGGGTAAGACAGTGCGCGTATATTCACGCCTACTCACGAAATTCAGGACAGGGTACATTTGTACTCTGGGGGCAGTCCTGTTTCCTGAGGTGCTTGGACTTTAAAGTGGAGGAGACAGCTTCTGAACTGAGAGACCTGTCATCCATGGGAGCAACTCTTTGGGCAGTGTTTGCAAGGCTTTTTGCAGTGGTGGAACCACCTCCGCCACTGTAGCTCTCTGCCAGGACATCTGGGCTGCAGGGAACATGCATCCCACACAGCATGGCAGCTCCTGCTCCAGCAAATGCCACCTCAAGCGATCCTGAGGTTTCCCTCATCCTTAGCTTCCCATGCAATGTGGAAGCCATGGCAGTGGGTTTCTTCCTTTGGTTTTCCTGGACTCAATGCTATTTCCACATACAAAATCTATGCTTTTGCGTTTTAATACCTTGGAAATTAATTGCTCCAAAACCTGAAAATTTTTGTTGTTCTTCTGTGTCAAACGTCCTACCTACTCTTATCTTCCAGCTTCTTTCCAACTTTCCAGGTCCTCTCTCAGAATGAATCATAGAATGATTGCTCAGAGCCCCGGCCAACCTCACCTGGGACGGTTCCAGGGATGGGGTATCAACTATCTCTCTGGGCAGCCTGGGCAAGGCTCTCACCACCCTCGTTGCAAAAATTATCTTCCTTATATCTAATTTAAATCTCCCTGGTTTGGTTTAAAACCATCACCCCTTGTCCTTTCACAACAGGCCCTGTTAAAAAGTCTATCGCCATCTTTCTGACAGGAGAATTCAGACCCCGTCTGGCAGGTGTTTGCTGAAGTGAGTGAAATGAATAAATTCAGTCCAGACTTTTGTAACAATAACTAACAGTATAGAAAACTGCAAGACCAATATCTCAGAGGCAGATGAGCTTTGGATTACCTCACGCAACACAGCCTTACATTTTCTCTCTTTCATCCTTGCATGTGGAAGGTGAAATGTTTATTTTGCCAAGGATGAGATAGCCCCTGATTTGATACCTATCTTTTTTGATCACAGATGAATCGCTAGCAAAAGAACAGATCCTTGATGCAGATAGAATTGTTTAACACTGGAGATGCTACCACTGTGTTAGGCTAAAAAGTGAGGGGTTAAGATCTGTAATTCCTGCTTTTTCACATAGAGTTATAGGCAGCGCACTGCTTCTGAGACAACATTCAATTCCCTTTGCTTATCTAACACAAATGCCATCAATAGCAAAATGTAAAGTCAGATTCTGTTCCTTGTTCTAACCAGATTTCATCCTGAACCTGAGAAACTTTCAGAATCAAAGCTGTCATACTGCTCCGAGAAGTTTTCCAATAGAATCACTGTTTGTGTGTTTTTTAAATAGCATCTCAGAACTTTGTTCCGTCTATGAAAGTGTCTTTGAGTCTCCCCAGAGGCAAAGAGATAGACAAAAAGGCAGGGTCATAGGAGCAGTTACCTTGCAATCCTACCCTTCTACCCGAGGTGCAGCCAGTCAATGGAGCTGCGGAGGCAAAACCAGACCAGGCTTTTTTAACAGTCTCCACAAAAGAGAGAAGCCAGGTTGACTTTCAGATGCTTGGGGGAGTCTGCAAGGCTTGCAAGTAGAAAAGTCATCTTTATACTTGAGCACGATGACAAGACTAAATCGATAAAAACTGAGCTGTCATCCCCCTTCTGGGCTGTTTTTAGAGTCTGTTTTCAAAGCAGAGCCACCATTCTTCAGAGTAATTTAAAATAAAATGGCAGCGTGCCACAGACTTTGTCCCACCAGCATGAATCTTACTGCGATCTCCTCAATAGGCCATTTTAGAAGGAATTATAAAACACAATGAGTCACAAAAAGGCCTGCTTCAAACAGATTCCAATCACGATGAGGTGCCGATTTGTTACCGTAATTTAATTTCTCCAAGTAATTAGTTCTGCAAAGACAGGAGGGACAGAGTGTCAATCCTGGGGGCAGGCAGAGGTCTTTCTGGCAAAATACCAGCCATTCAACTCTTTGGCAGGAATCCCCAATGTTTCTTTAGAAGATACCCAGGACATGTAAAATTAACACCTTGAAATCGAAAAGAAAGAAATGGAAGAACACAAAACAATCACCAATGAAATAGTTTCACAGCTACAATTTACAGCTCCTTTACACCCTCAGCATCTTTCAGACAGGTATTTAGAAACTCCTGATGAGCCCTCCAGCTTCATGGCATTTGTTGAGGTGCGTATGGCTGTACCTCCTTATCTGACAGCACATCTCTCACTTCCCAGCAACCGTTGCAACAAGCTATTGGCATTGTGGTTGATTTCTAAATAAACTAAAAATTAAAACAAGCCACTATTTTTATAGTCAGGTTCAGGTAAATCATACAGGAGCTACACACATGCAAAAAGGAGCCTCCGTAAAAAAATAGAGGGCTTACCAAGACAATGCTCTCTGATGCAGAATTTGGTTTGCTATAACATTAAATTTATATGGCACCTGCTGCCTCAGAGAGCCTGGAGCGATCTCCAGAATTATTTCAACGAAGTCACCAAATCTACGCCAGAATTTGAAACACAAAGCCAAGCAAAGCTTTGCTATTCCTGGCCCTGACATTAAAGCCGGTGTTTTCACATAGAGTGCTTTTCAACCCAAATAACTGGTTGTGTGAATGACTTGATATAAAGGCTTTTTATAAAATTTGAAAATATACAGGCTTTGCAGTTTCTAGATTCTATTAATAAACAGGCATAACTTCAAATGTTGTTTTCTTTTAAGCCTGTTTCCAAAATGACAGCAGCAATATCAAATGAGAAAGCTTTCGGGCTGGCCTAGCGTCTTCGGGGGTTAATTTGTTATTGTGGCAGAAACTTGCATTTTCCAGGAAAAAGTGGAAAATGAAACTGAGAAATCAGATTGTACAAAGGATACCTGAGGTGTGGAGCATGAGGGGAGCCTGGCACACTGGATTTTGCCGGGCCAGCCAGGATTTGTTGATGTTGTGTTGCTACTGTTAATAGCAGGGAATAGTTGGGTTTTTTTTCTTAGATCTCATTATAATTTCATCCAAGTTTTGTACCTGTGTAGTATGAATTTCTCTGTTTCTCCATCCATAGTGTTTGTGCCTTTACTATGAGTTTTTAGAGTGACAATGAAGACACAAGAAGTTAATTCACTCAGCAAAATGAAGTTGAGATTTCTTATTTAAAGCTTTGTTACAATTACAAATGAACAATATTTAAATTCAGCGGTACTCTACCCTTCTGCCCTTCAAACCAGATGAAGCGTAAAGATAGAACTAAGTGGTTTATTCCCTACCTCCGCACATATATGGCAAAAGGGATATTTTATTTACTACAATTAGTGGAGCTGGCTACAGTCAAATGTGTCAAAGTGTGTCCCTGTATGGACATCAAGTTTGGAAATCCAAACTTTCTACAGAGTCAAAACCACCTTCTCCTCCCAAGGCAATGCGCTGCAAGAGATGCACCAATGAAAAAAAAAAGCAAATTATTTACTCCAGTGCCTCATTATAGAAGTAGGTGCCTACTTTGGACAATCATGTATGATTATCTGGCCATTAGAGTGGGATAGGCTGGGATTTTCAGGAGCCTTTGATGAAGCCCTTGGAGATGTCTGTGCGAACTGTTTCCATCGGCTCAGCTTTGCCTGCAAATGCAGTGACTCCTTTGAGAAACTGGAACAGATTTGAGAGAGGTAACTCTGTTCTTTAAAAGTCATGTTGCCTCCTCCCCAGCATTTCTCCTGTAAACAAAATTTTTGGTATACCTTTCCTCCCTCCTCCACTTCCCGGTGAACAAAGCAGCACAGAATTCATTTTGCCTTTCTACATGGCTTTATTTCCTTTGAGCTTTCCTTTACTACATCCATCATCTATTGGCCCTACAGACTAGCTCACAAGTCCTGCCTCTGATGTGTTTGAAGAGAATTCATTTTTAGTTCTTACGCCTTTAACAACCTGCTCTTCAGAACCCTTTTTGGCTTGCTTTATTGTGTTTAACACCTTCTTGCCAAAGCTTTCCTCTTTTTGTTTCTTTTTTTTTTTTTTCTCCTGTTTTCCTCATTTGAACAGAACTTTGGAAGTCAGAATTCTTATATTTAATAATGTCCTTCATCTCATTGTTAATTTCCTACTGCCTAAAACACGCTAGTCTGGGGGGGCAAGGATCTTATCTTTCCAGAGTCTGTTGTGATAGTTAGCATATATTTGATGAATCTATGACACTATCTTTAAACTGTCTCTGTGCTATTCACAAGCATTTTAACAGTGTTTTACCCTTTGAATTCCTCTTAAGCTTCTTTTCCTCAAGCTTCACCATTTCTACCTAATCCCTCCTTTTGAAAATAAAGCCTACCAGAGTTCACGTCTCTGCCCTCAGAACCTCTCTGCCCCCCTTCACACCTGAGAACAAATCCAGAACAGGCACTGGATAGTGTATGGCAGGGGTCCTCAAACTTTTTAAACAGGGGGCCAGTTCACTGTTCCTCAGACACATCGGGGGCCGCTGCACTGTCCC
>JAVSBS010016003.1:0-10650 GCA_033124195.1 Coracias cyanogaster
ACCTCCCTACTCCTGCTGGTCACACCGTTTCTGATACAGGCCAGGATGCCATTGGCCTTCTTGGCCATCTGGGCACACTGCTGGCTCATGTTCAGCTGATCAACACCCCCAGAAGGGGCATTTGTTCCTTTCAGCAGCAGCAGGCAGTCAGGTTTACCCAGGCAGACCTGTCCTACCATTTTATGACCATTTCCTGGTGGCTTTGGGGTGGCCTTTGGGAGGAGGCTGGTGGTTTCCGCACTTCCATAATCCCGAAGCCTCACAGTTTAGCCCTGCTGTGAAGTGCTGCGTGCTGACTGCGTGGGAATTTGTGCCTTGGTCATAAACTTGGGCAGGGAGAGCAGAGCTTGAATTGCTGTGATAGATCTGCACTATCCCTCCGCAAAATGTAGTATTGATAGCATTGGCCTAGGTCAGATGAGGCATTTTCAGAGACTGGAGGTTTTCAAGACAAGAAGAAATCTGAGATCATCTATCACGGGCTCCTGTAGATGGCAAGCCATAGAATTTTCTTTGTTTATTCCGGCTTTGAACCTTGTAACAATAGAGTATGTAGTCAGATGCTGTAAAGTCTTAACAAATGCCCGTTACTGACAAGTAACTCATCTCAGTTGCTGGGAGATTTCTTTGAAACAAATTGTTCCATACACTAGGGAGACTCTCATCTCTGTAGTAGAATGTTAATATATAAGAATGACTTTTTTGAGTAGTTCTTCCTTTCTGGGGATAAGGAGAAATAGTAACAGTCCGAACAGAATCTCCCACCTTATATTTCTAGCTTTTAATTTACTGAGAGAACTTACTTGAGTGCAACTTGGTGGAAGATATATCAGCCCAAAAAAGCTGTTCATTACATTGATAAGAAAAATCACATTATTAACATTAACTGGTAAGGCTTGTAATAACCTGTTTGTCCTGCCAAAAGATCAACTGTTGTTAATGGTATGGTCATGTCAAGCTTAAGATACTTTTAAACCTAGCCTGGGCAGAGCACTGAAAACTGTAATGCAGGGGAGCGTACCCCGCTTCCACGTGGCTGGACTAGGTCATTGAACAGCAATTTATGCTAGCATTTCTGTGGATTGGGAGAGGATAAAAGCATAGGAAATCAGGATCTAGTAAGGTAGTGAATTTCTTTACTGGAAACAGAATAGACCTTCTGAAGGTAACATTTGCATTTTTTTTCTTTAAAAATTGGTGTTTCAAGATTGTTTCTGATGTAATATGGAGTATCATTTTCTGTAAGGGCAAACAAATGGTATATTCCTGCAGATGATATAGTACAAATCTGTTCCTTAAATTGCTATGGTAGAATTCTAGGTTGCTGTATTTGATGTTCCTTAGCAGGTGGTTTACTCTTCAATTTTATGTTCATTAAATGTTATCAATTTCTCAGCTGTGTCCTCCTGACAACAGATGTTGCAGCTCGTGGTCTTGATATTCCCAATGTGCAGCATGTCATCCACTACCAGGTTAAGTATTTTTAATGTTTTTGCTTTTACTGTTTTGGTTTTTAAATAAGCTTTTGCTGATCCAAACCCTAAACAATATAAAGCTGTGATTCTCAGCCCTGTGTATAGTATAGTCTGAGTATAGAGATTTAATCATTAATTTAACTGTCTGTAGTGCTTTGTGCTTAAGGATCTCATTGCTGCAGTGACTGGCTGTGGTAGTTAGCACTTCATGAATGTGTGATTGCATATGAGAAATTAGATATCTGTTGTGATTCTCCTTACTCAGTCCTGTAACTTCTCTGAGGCACATACAGTTTTTTTCCTGCTTTGCAAATGAAATGACAGAGGGGCAGAAATTAGGAGAGACTCACAAAAGATTATGCAAGGAAGGATGCTGGACCAGAGAGCAAAAAGTGTCTCCAGACATCACCTTTTACTTCATCTCCAGCTGTTACATACAGTGTACCGTGTGTCTATATAAACCAGTATTCTCTGGCAACCTCTTGGCCAAAGCATGACAGGCTGCTTCCAGCTTTCCATGGCCAGCTTCATGTTTTTTCTGAATATTTGCAGGTCCCTCGTACTTCAGAGCTGTATGTACACAGAAGTGGCAGAACAGCCCGAGCTGCCAATGAAGGCCTTAGCCTACTGCTAATTGGCCCTGATGACTTGATCAATTTTAGGAAAATTTATAAAACATTGGAGAAGAGTGAAGAGCTGCCATTTTTCCCCGTTGAAACCAAGTGCATGACTTCTGTCAAGGTAAAGAAACACCAATCTCTTTGCAGCCTGAGTAGTTGCTTGCTTACTTATATTGCTGCATTGCCCATCATGTTCTTTCCATGTTTCTGATGAAATCTACTCTTCAGGACCTGGATCTGAAAATTAACTTAATCACACTTTATCATTTTTAAGCAATATTTGTGATGTCTCCTCAATAACTGGCCCAAGAAAGGTGTCCAAATATCACAGAATCACAGCATTGCCTAGATTGGAAAAGACCTTGAAGATCAAGTCCAGTCATTAACCTAACACTGGCAAGTCCTCGACAATATAAACATCACTTACATTTCTCTTGCACATTGTTATATAGAGCTTCTCCTGACTAGATTCCCAAAAACAGTACAAGGAAGCAAGAATGTTTTGTGGCTGGGAAGCTGGGAGGGCTCTGTTAAGTATGTTGTGCAAGGCCTATTGTGTTAGAAACAGACTAGAGAACAGTAGCAAGCCTGGGGATCTTCAGTGGTCTTCATCTGCCTCTTCTTAGTTGAAGTAGTGCGTTGTCTGTTTTTCTTGTATTTCTTATACGGAGCGGCAACAGCTGCCACTGAACTCTCTCAAACCAGGTATGTTTCCTTTTTCTAGGTTACTGCCCATTTGAAGGAGAATTCAGCCATTCACTAACTCAAAAGATAGACGATGGTTAGGATTTATAAACCAATGTATTTTAGAAAGTATTTAGTCATGGCAGATTTTCTGCTTCTTGAACAAGAGGCCATTTCATGTCTCAGCATTTTCTTAACAGTTTGAGTGACATCAGCCACATACAAACGGGACATATTTAAATACTGCATTTGAAAGGAATCCAGCTGGGTTTGGAGCATCAGAATATTGCACAGTCATTGAGAACAGAATAAAAATGCAAGCAGTCAGATAATGCAACAGGTATCTTCCTTATGGCATTCTGGTTCATGCTTATACAGTTGGCTTGGACTGAGCCCAGGGTCTGCTCCAGTGGCAGCAGCAATATCCTCACCTTGGGAGTCATGTCAGCAAGTTTCAATGCCCATGCTTGCTGCAAATGGGATATTTAGTGTGAATCTTTCAGGAGATGCAGCTTTCTGAAAGAGGAAGAAAATCAAATAAATGCTTCCTCAGACTCATTTTTCTCCTTTTTGTAGTAATAAAGAGAACTTGATTTCTTTTTTTTCTATCTTTCCCCCAGTTCCCCTCCACCCACCAAATGTTTCTGGTTACTGAAAGAAATCTGTTGTTTTCAGAGTTTCTTCAGAGGTCCCTTCTGTGTTTCTTGATGATTAGTTCTTGGCTCTTATCATGCTCTGTCAATTAATGGGCAAATAAATATTGTTTCCACACATTAGTTTTCCTGCCACCATGTCACAGTCTTCTATCCTATTCATAATAGTGCTCCTCTCCCCAGAAAAAGATGTCTTTGTAATTGTAATTACAGGACTGCAGCCTCCTAGGCCCTTCATATGGTGAGGTCTCATTCACACTTTGGCCTGGGCTTAATTACAAAGCCATTGTAGTTGGGGCTGATAGTCCTGCTGGTTCTTCATGTCTGTCCCTTTGTCACGCTCCTTCCCTGGTTCTGCATCCCTTCATTCAAGTTCAGGAAAAGTCTGAAGGGATTTCACACTTGAGAGGAATAGAGTCTGTGAACTAGGGTAAAGAACAGGCCAAAAGAGGACTGAAGTTTTAAAAAGATGGAAAAGGTATTTAAAAATTTATGTAATGATCTAAGAAGAAGTGGCTGACTTGTTTTATTAGTCAACTGCACACTTAATTTCCTCTCTGTCAGCATCTTAACTGTCCTGGCAGTTCTTGCTGGTGCTGCTATTGTGTAGGACCAGACTATTCAGTTGCGGTGGTCAGGGTGTCCTGCATAGGGTTTGTTTTGTGCAACCACAGGCACATTCCAAACAGCAGAACTTGCTGCTGAGTTGCTTATTATTTGCTGTCAGCACAGATTTTCTTTCCATAATGAATTAGTTAAGACAGCTTGGCCCAGCTGGAGGGCTGCAGGTCAGGCTAGGTTTGCTGGACATCTTTGTGCCACCTGTGTGCAGCTGGGAACAGGGACAGGACATTTTGTCCTGTGCATAAACAAGGTCCAGGTGCATTTCTGAAAACAGGAGAAGTTCCTTCCATATGGCCTTCAGGAGCTTAATTCTTCAGAAGGATGAAGCTAGTAGCTGCCCCTTATTGCTGAGACTAGTAACTTTAAGATCTAGCTGTACTACATAAATATTTATCTTGGAAAGTAATGGTATCTGAATCATGATTTGTCCTTGATGTCTCTGAAGTGTTTATAATGATTTGTTTAAAGAATGAGGAGTTAAAATTCAGGTGTGTTTAAGATTTGGGATGTTTAAGAAGTCAGATTCTATCATGGATCTGAAGAAGGAAAACACTTCAGTAAATGATGATGTGTCTTTATTATGTGGGACATCTGTGGGGACACAAGTAGAGAACAAAATGTGCCTGCATCTCAGTTGTATTGTAATGCATGCTTTCAAACACTGATTCTGCTAAAATGCCCTCATTCAAGCCTGATCGTAATGTCTAAAATACGCTTTTGTTGCAGGAGCGGATGAATTTGGCACGGCAGATAGAGAAGGCGGAATTTTTCAACAGTCGGGCAAAGCAACACAACTCCTGGCTCCAGCAAGCTGCAGAAGCTCTTGAGATTGATCTCGATGATGACATGCTTATGGGCAAGTAGAAACGCTTGTGTTTGGGTATGCTCAGTTGGTCCCATAGGGCTGATGTCCAGAAGAAGCTCCACCATGGCAGAGAAGCTCTTAAAACCTGCAGGGCAGAAGAGGAAGGAAAGGGGTGTCATTACTTAGTACAAAGTGTTGCTGGTGTTTTCAGGATGATTTTGCAATAGATAGTGCTGGAGCTCAGGGAGGGAGGTGTGACAATTCTGTAGGTCACAGACAAGTTCACATGTCTTAGGACAAGAACTGTTTAGCTTCTGGCAAACAATTTAGGCTAATGTAGCAGCCCAGTATGTCCTGCTTGAATCTTGTCCATTTTATCTCACCAACAGGTCACCCATCTTATTGCTGCGTGGACATGGTGATATTCTTGTAATTCCAATCTTTTCACTCACCTGTCAGTCTACCTATAGCTCATATTTCAATGCTGAGATAATTGAGACTGCAGGTATCACCACTTGATCTAAAAACATCTCTGGGTGGCTCAGTTAAAAATTCACTGAAGTGTCCCGGTACTTTCCACAGTTTGTACCAGAAAAGAGAAGCTGTGTCAAAGAAAAAGCTGTTTCTATACTTCTGCTTATCTCTCCCACCCTGTTGTAGTCAGGCAGCAGGACAGAAGCCGTGAAGTTTTGCAATGCTTAGATGCACTGTAAAATGCCACATTGTGTTCAAATTTTAGGAGCTGAAGGTATGATCTACTACCAGTTCTTTGAAGGCATGCTGTACAGAGGGTGCTGCTTAGGTCACCTCAGCTTAAGATGTCTCTAACCTATTGGCTGCTAAATTTGCAGATACCTTAATTTTGAAGCATGTTCGGTTTAACTTTTTTTTTCCTTTATTCATGACTGGACTAGCTTGTTCTCAACCACTTTGCAAGCAAGCACTGATTGTTTTCTGTCCAAACTGTTCAGGAGCTCTCTCAGATAATTAGCACTCAGCTGTCTTGTTTTGACATAATCTGAGTATGCTGTGCTTTGAAATGAGTTTCAAAACAGCACATCCAGTCCAAGTAAGTTGTGGCTCTCAAATGAAGCACTTTGAAATTGCTACCCAGCCTCTTGCTAGATTCATGTTTTAAAATGTATTCAGTCTGCCATTCTTCCATAGTCTGTTGGAGACCAGTAAAAATCTGTCATTCCTCCCATGAATGAAATGCTTCTTACACTGTTAGAAAGGATTTAGTAATGTCCTTTCAGTTTACACTACAGCAACCTTGATTTCATTTATTCTCTCCATTTCAGGCCTCTGACCATATTAACTATCTCCAGTCTTTTCTATGCCCTTCTTCCACCTATGTTATTAAATCTGAGCACCTCATTGTTTTTTATGTCTAAGGAGGAAAGGGGTTCCTGTTTTAGAGGTGCTGAAATGAGACATGTATAAAGTAACAACCAGAAGAAGCTTCTGCCTGAGCTGGCAGCCCTGGGTTGATATCTTCTGGGCTCCCTTTCCTTTTGCTCCTTAGTCTTTTCTTGTTTGAGAGCCAAATGAATGATTTAGCAGAATGATACCTGGCGTACAGTTACTCAGTAGTTGGGATTCTTCTTGATCTTCTTGATCTTATCTTGTGGACAGCCTGGGTGATATGAAAGTGTCATGGATGACTGGAAGACTGAGAGTTGAGTGATCTTGTTAGAGAAGGATGAGATTAGCATCTGCCCCTAGCACTACATAACCCTGGTGAAAGAGGCCAATGCAAGTTCTTCACTTGTAACATTCTCCATGTTTGATTTCTACCCCAAGGAAGAAAAGCGAGTGAGCAAGAAGAAAGCCAGAAGCAAAAGATGCTGAAAGGCATGAAAAAACAACTGAAACATATGTTGTCCCAGCCACTGTTTAAAGTCCTTATGAAAACCAAGTACCCAACACAGTCTGGAAAACTGCTCCTGCCTCAGACATCAATGGGTATTTCAGAATCTGCTCTGGGTACTGTGTCCAAACAGCAAGCCAAGAAGAGGAAATCAATAAAATCAAATTAAATAACTGAGCAGGATCACTCAGTGCAACGGAAGCAAGGACAGTCCTTATCAAGGCTGTCAGTGCTTATGGAGGAACTCGGTAAGAAGGCATGTAGTATCAGAGAACGTTGCTCATGTCTTGGTTGTGCAGGCACAAAGCAAAATGTTGATTTAAAGGGCTCTGTTAACATGTGGTTAGTTACTGTTGAATCTTGGTTTGTATCTTGTTTTCTTACATTCTTACTTTTTCTTACTCTCTGTAATTGGTTTTAAAATAGTTCTGTTTATTACTTTTTTGTGAGATGGGTAAAAGTTACTGGGTAAAATTCACTATGGGCATACTCAAATGATGCACCTTGATTTTTATTTTACTGCCCTTAAAGGAAAGGGGAAGGTAAGCTGTATACAGTCTGAGTACAATCTGAACTAGTATTAAGGAGAGGTTTGGCTTTTACTGCAGCTGGTTCAGTGAGAAAGGCAGAAAATGTAGGTAGTGTTACCAGCAGGTCTACAATTCTGGCCATGGAAATCTCTCCCAATTTTCTTTCTCCTCTGATTATACTTATCTGTCTGTTCTCCATTGGGTCTAATTCTCTTAGTCCTGTTTTAATATTTCAGAATGTGCGAAAGCAGTCAAGGTGGCAATGAGCCAGGACAGACCTTGGGAGATGTGTAGAATTTTGAGGTATAAGTGTTGCTACTTGTTTTATTAGTAAATGTTTGGAGTTAAGTCTATATTTGAAGACCTGTTGAACCATGACTTTTGCTTTAATGGAAAAGGTGATGATGTAGTGAAATGTCACTTTTGAAGAGTACTTCCTGGTAATTATGCTTTGAAATCATTTTAACCTGACCTGGGCAAATAATTTTAAAAATTATTTCTAAAAATATGTCAGAAAAAAGTATTTTTATTTTTTGTTAAATTATATCTGCTATAAAACCCAAAGCCTGTGTCTGTTTTCAATTACTTGATTTCCAAATTCCTCATAGCAGATACCCTTTGCACTTAGGCAAGGAGAGGGGAAAAGCACCCAAGAGGTAAGACACAGCAATGGGATCTGTATTGGTGGAAGCACAGGTAACCTTCACCTGCCGGTTCTAGACCAGGCTGGTTTGTGTCTCACACAATGTAGAACCAATGTCACTGCTGTGATAGGAGGCATCAGTTACTGAGCTAGTCAAAGAGAAATTTGTCTGTGGAGTTGTCCCCTCGAAGCACTCGCCCGTTATGTGAAACTAGCAAACTCTTTACTCTGGTCTGTGTAAGTAATTGAAGGCTCCCCTGCTCCTAATCTCTGGGTTTTTCTCTTGCTTCCTTGCATTACTGAGGAAGAGCTATGACAATTTAATCCTAAGCATACAGAGCCTGTAAACTATGTATGAAGCTTTCCCTGCAACACACTGTTTGTCTCATGCTCTTGGAGTAGAAGGAGGATAAGTTTTGAGGGAAGGAAAGAGATGGTAAGGTTCTGTTTCCTCACCCATGTGAGAAGATAACATGTCTTTGGAGTGAATGTGACGTGAAAAATAAGAATTTAGAGAAAGTTCCATGTAAGGAAATGAGAAAAGACAATCATGCCCTCATTCCTTTGCTGTGCCACTTTAATCACATTCTTAAATTATGGAAAGGAAACCTGAATTGGTTTTGTATTCCTAGAGAGACTGAAGAGCAGGTGGGCCTTTTCTGCATCTTGTGATGTATTTCTGCTTACTATTTGTCAGCAAAATCAAGGCTGGATCCTGAAACAAGCTTTCTATCTCCTCCCTTGTCTGAAAATCTGCATGAGGTAGGACAGTTTTGGCAATTTGCAATTCCACGTGATCATGGGGAGAACTGAGTTGGGTAACAGTGAGAGTATTGCTATTTCCTCTCCACCATTGCTGTGAAGTTTTTCAGCTGCTTCTGTTCTACAGTGTTTATCAACCTAGTTCTCACAGTCCCACCCATCTGTGTGGCCCTCAGCCCACTGTCTTGTGCTAAGTCTCTCTAAGATGGGGCATGACACTTTTGCCCTCCTCCTCGCCTTCATAGTTGCCTCTATGGCATGCTCTGCTGTTGGTTTTCTCCTGCAGCCTCTGATGTGCTCAGCATGAGCTCTCAATGCTTAATCTACTGATGCTGCACCCCCGCAGGAGCTCAAGCTGAGCCTGGACCCTAAAAATATCTGTCTTAAAAAGAATCATTGTCTAGTGCTCTGAAAGAGCTCCTGTGCCTTCCTGCTTTGCTTTGTCCTTATATTAGCAGGATATTTTGAGTCTTCTACCTAGAGGAAGAACCTTGTACTTGCTTTAGCTAATTTAAACAAATTATTAAACAGTAACTGGAAAATATTACCACTTGGCTGCCCTCCTCCAATGTGAACTAGGTTACTGCAGGAAGAGAGGAAGGCAAAGGAGAATGTTTTCTTCAGCTCTGATCGTATGCATGTGTATCACTGGTGCAAACTGGACATGAAGAGTTTTACATCAAGTACATATGGGCAATTTAATTTTAGTATTTAATGAAATATGTAGTATAGAATGGTTTCTGTAATACTCTACTGGCACAGCAGTTATCTTAAGGCCTCAGTAATCTTGTGTTTAGTGGCATCTTATGCCTGCTAAAATACCCATTAATTAAAGGACTAATTAAGTCTGTTTAGGCTGTCACAGCAACTTCCAAGTAGATTAATAAAAGTGTGAGTTTGGCAGAGTGTTGGTAGCCGATACAGAGCACCAGTACTACATAACAGATAGCTGAAACCCTAGTAGCTGCTGAGCCTTTATTTTTATTTTGTGAACACGTGGGGCCAGTTGATTTCATCCTTGCCATAGAGTTCTTGGTCTGTCACATGCCTGTCAAGGGAAGGAAGAGTCCCTGTAGTTAAAGACATCTGCTGAGGAGATAGTTTGGACGGGATCTCACATGTTGGACAGGAAAGTTTCCTGACATTCCCCTACCATTTTCTTTCTCTCTTCCCCTGAATGTTAATAAAACAGCAAGTTAGCAGAGCAGAAGCTGGAGTGCTGCCTTACCATATGCCAGCAGCCCAGGCACATGGCTTGCCATGTGGCACAGAGGACGTAATTTGTACCTTACTGAGAAAGGGCTGGGTCCTGCACACTTACTGCAGTCAGTGTATCCAGGTTCCTAAGGGAGAAAAGAAGATAGGAAAAGGATGCTTTCTGATGATCTTGCCTCATGCTGCCTGGCACGAGCAGGAAAATCTGGTGAGAAACACTTGCTTTTGGGGGTGTTAAAACACCCACTGCTTTCTCCTGTGCCAGCAGGGTGCATTTTGAGTGCCTAAGTGATTCCAGAGTATTTGAATGGCTTGGTAAAGGAAGGAGCTCAGAAGACCGTGAGTTGAGTGACTAGTAACACACCGCTAATACAGCAATGTGTAAGTCATATGCAATAGTCATAGAATCATTCAGGTTGGAAAAGACCCTTGGGATCATCGAGTCTAACCATCAACCCTACTCTGCAAAGTTCTCCCTTTAAACCATATCCCAAAACACCAAATCTAAATGACCCTTAAATACATCTAGGGATGGTGAGTCAACCACCTCCCTGGGCATCGTGTTCCAGTATCTGACTACTCTTTCTGGGGAAATTTTTTCATAATGTCCAGTCTAAACCTACCCTGTTGCAGCTTGAAGCCATTCCCTCTTTTTCTTCCACTAATTACCTGTGAGAAGAGACCAGCACCATCCTCTCTACAATGTCCTTTCAGGTAGTTGTAGAGAGTGATGAGGTCTCCCCTTAGCCTCCTCTTCCTCAAACTAAAC
>JAVSBS010016003.1:21341-55604 GCA_033124195.1 Coracias cyanogaster
CATCAGATTGGTATCCCACCAGTTGATGACTTTTTATTAGTGTAAAAATAAAACACAGTCTTCTTGCTGCCTTTTCCATTAAGCAATTAAATTGATAGATGCTATTAAAAATCTTGTTTAGGTTTTCAATATTGTTGATGGCTTTTTATATTCATTTAACAAAATCAGTCTTGCCTAAAAATATAAAACTTGAAGTGCTCTAATACTGAGTGAGATTCACATTAAGTTTCAACAGTATAAAATAAGATTTTAATTCCTTGGTTTGAAGAAAGTCTGTATTTGCCTCTGTCTTGGATCCTGGGCTTAGTATTCTGTATATTACCGTATGTCTTTGACCTCTCTCCAGGGTAGGGTCCCTGCATGAAGTACTATGCCTGCAGGTAGTAATCAGAACCAACAAAAAAGCCAGAGGTCATAGGATTTTTTTTTTTTAACTGGGTTGGTCCAAATTGGGTGGAAAACAACATTTTTCTGAATTTCCAGCAAACCAAAACCTCTGCAGTCCATGGCATGGCTGGGTGGAACTGATACACTTGTAGTTCCACTGCTAATAGCATCTGTTAGTGCTCCAAGCAGCTACAGGAGGCTCCTGAAATCCCCGCACTGGGGTAGATCTGCTGGCAGGTCAGGGTTCATCAGCTCCAGGGGGGCTGTCAGGGGCACCAGGGCTGCAGCTGCAAACTGTCAACTGCCTCAGCTTCGGTAAAATATATATCAGCTAGAACATTGCCTCTGTTGTCAGTAAATGCATTATTTTGTTCTACCTTATCCTGGCTGATCTGAGGTTAGCTGATGTTCCTGTCCAGGCTTTCTAGTCCTTTAGGAATACAGTCCTTAAAACCATGGCTTTATTTGCTGTGCTCACTGCTATTCTCTGGGAAATCCAAAAGACACATCCCCACTTTCCTATTCTGGACACTTCAAAAGCTGGAAATCCACTGCCTGCATGGAGGAGTCCTCTTCCTGTTAGTATTCCATGAATATTCTTTTACACTTTTTTCTTTGATGCTATTGCTTGATAGCTCCCAAAGGCTTTGACTACTTAATATTTTTGAACATAAGAGTTTTTTTAACTTGGAGTTGTTATTCAGCTTGTGCAACTGAAGTTAAACACTATCAAAGTCAGTCAGCTCTCCAAATCAGCAGCTTTAAGTCAGCAAAATTATTTCTACTGTATAAGGTGATAACCTCTTTCTGCTGTAATATGGCTACCTATGTGATATAGGAAGCACGTTATAAGTAACATGCCTGCTTTGTGTTTCTGCATTATGCATTTTTTTTCCCAATGTATCCCAAGTCACCAATATATCCTAAACTGAACTATGAAAGCTATTGTTCTTAGGAAAGGGAAGACCACATCTTAGTTCATGACAGTCCTCTTGATTCTTTGAGGAAAGAGAAAGGTAAAAGCATCCATCCAAATGTAACTCAGCTGGAATGGTATTGAAGCCCAATTATATCATTTCACTAAACTTATAAAGCCAGTATTCAGTGGTTTCTTAATAGCAGCGTTAAATTATTCTCCAATACCGGAGTGTATTGATTCCTGTGTACCGACATGGAATGTAGCTCCTGCTCATTGTAAAACGTGGCTAATTCTGGAAATAGGCTCAGTAGCAGTGGCATGGAAAGGAATCTACACAACATGAATGCAAACTTTCTGCAATTAACCTTTCCATCCTCTGAGGACCACACTAAAAACAAACAGCTTTGCCAGAGCCTGGAAAAGTCTGATTATTCTTTTAATTTGTGTCTTTTCACATCATAAAGCAGTCTGGAGATTTCAGACCTACTAGCTTCTGCCAATAATCCATTTAAAGGAGAAACAACCCATTCATGTAGAGAGCAGAAAATGAGTGGTTGCTTGCATGATCCTATTTTAGGGAAAGAACATCAAAATATGACATAACCAATTACATAAACTGAGCTGCCTAAGCTTTGGTTACCGCTTTCTTCCCTTGCATGAGATGTGAAATTTTGATGCTAAGCAAGATCTTTTCTGAGTTGCCAGCAAAGTTGTTTGTTCCCTGTAGAAAGGCCAGTGATAAGTTCAGGATCTGGATGGTCCTGTCTCCCATGCCTCCCTTGTCTTTCCTCCCTTCCTCTTGTCAAGTAAATAACCAAAACCTTCAGGGAGCAAAGTGCAACTCTGGTCTAAAGACCGTGTGACTTTCATTTTTTAGGTATTTACATATCTGTTGTAGTGTCTCAAAGGTCAGTTACATTTTCTATCAAAACCCACATTTTTTGAAAGTCTTGTTTTCATTCAAAAGCACTTTCAGTGTTAGCAGTGCCTATTAGCAGTGGTTCTGTTAATGAGGTTCACTCCAGGACTGGTGCATGATGGCCTTCTCCATGTGACTGATGCTTTGTCTTTTCAGCTGCACCATGCTGGCTTTAGCCAGTGACAGACATGGAAGCTGTGACCCATGCAGTAGTCTTGGGTAAGGACGCTCAGAGAAAAGAGATGGTGCCAGGAGATGGGCAGAGGCGGCCAGAATGAGTAGGATGTACCCAGTCACCTCTAAACCCTGCTTTTTAAGTCCCAGTGAAGCTGATCCCATAAGTTATGCATGATACTACCCATGGTAAATGAAACCTTGCAGAGCTCTGTGGTGCTGACTGTCCCTTCTGTCAGCAGAGCACGCTGCCCCTCCGCTGACTGACCTGGACAGAGTCACTGGGGTCATGTTTTCACATGCATGGATCGTTCTTCAATCATTTCCCTTAACACATCAGCAACAAAAACACTTGCCTTCCTCAGGCCTTTAAACACGCTCTTGTTCTTTTCTTTATCTTACTATACAACTTAGTTTGCTGTCGGTTGTTCTGACTTTGTCCTGGATTGGTTGTAGACTAGTTTGTTATAAAGGGGATGTCTTTTAAAGGTTTCTAAGCTGTGAATTGAGCTTTGGTAATTCCTATTCATCAAACAATATTAGCTTCCAAACACTACTGAATTGAGTCTTCAACACCAAAGGAAAATCCATGTCCTCCAAATGAGCATACGTGAGGTGTTTTTGGTGGTTTTGTTTTGGATTTTTTTATATCTGCACAGCCCACAGGAGTACTAGTTCATTCTGAGTCTTTAACTATACAGCAGCACTAAAAGTAGTAGCTATAGTATCTAAAATCTTTTAAAAATCTGAAAGGTGAAACTTAGCAGAATCTGGGGTGACTGAGTCAGTGAACTGCTATGTCACATTTTTTTGAAAGAAGAAACAATCGCTATTTGTTTCCTAGTGGACTGACTGGACGTGGTGCTCTTGAACCAGCCAGAGAAAAGGTATTTTTCTCATCCTCTGTGTGATCAGAAAGCAATTTTCATAGAAAACATCATCCAGGGCAGCCCAGCGGGCAGCCCAGTCCTATCCAGCTCACTGTCCTGTGCCTTGCAAGAGGATCTGTCGCTACTGCACCCTCATCAGAGAGCATGGGGGGACCAGAGACAAGCCTCTTAGCAGCAAGAACAACAAGATACTCACTATAAGGCAACCTAAAGATTGCTGCTAGGGACATTATGAAAAAAGGCCCTGTGATCTCCCTTACCTTCCCATAGCTTGGGAGGCTGAGTTGGGATTTAAGGGAGATGATGTTTCCACTGAGGAGCCAGCATCATTGGTGCCCATCCCTACATGCAGCTTGCCCCAGGACAGAGCAGCAGTCACTGATTTTTTTAAAGTGCTTCAGTACAAGGACACAGGGTTCACCTCTTATCAACCTCATGGTGATTAGAAATTAATTTGGGGCTTTTTCCCTGTCCTCAGGTTGACAGATCCAAATTACATCTCGTGGCAGTGCCATTAGGTGGAGGCAATACCAAGCCCTGTTTTGGCATCTGCCCCAAGTGGAGCTCAGGATTCATAAGGTGAGAAGGGAGCAGGAACTACAGCACAGTGGTGGGACATTTTGGAAAGCATGTGTGAATTTGCTCTCCTGGGCTCTGAGTCCAGCTCTACATGTGCCAGATAAGGCACCAGTACTAGCTCTTACCACCACTTGCCTACCTGTCCTAAAGTTTGGCAGTCTTGGCACCAGTACCACTCCTTGTTGAGTTTGGTAATAAGCATGGGGCACGAACAATACTCAGCTGCTGTCCCACAGGGCTTTCACAAGCTGGGTAATTCTTCGTGACTCAAGGAGGGCTGGTCTTGAGGAGTGGTTTGATGCCAGGGCTATTAAAACTGATGCTACCTTTGGACTGAGACAAAAGACAAGGGGTTTGAGGCTAGATCTGAAAGAACTTGATGCTGCCTGCAATGAGTGGTTCTGGATTCATCAGCTGGTGAGTCACTTAGGAGTGTCTAATTCAGTGACGCTTAGGAAAGAAAACTTTAGCAAGCAGCTGTGCTGTTTAGACTGGTGTGATGGTGAAGTCAAGGGCTTGCTTCACTGTAGCCTGGTGCAAAACAGTCTTAGGTGCTTCCTTTCCAATTTGGTAGTGTTTTCCAGAAAGCTTGCTCAATAGAGCCCTATGTTTTATAGGTAATGAATCACCTCTTACATGGAGTAATGGAGCCTGTGATAACACAGTGCAGCATGTGTGTTACTGACCAGTACCAAAGCACTGCCATGGTATCATGGGATCTGCAGTGCTGGGTCCACATCCTGCCCTTTCTTGCTCCTCCATTCCTGCTCACATCATCCAGCCCTGGAAAGCCTCTGCTCCTGATGCCCTCCTCTACTATATCATGCTATGGTTTTGGCACTGTGAGTGATTCTGGTAGCATTGCTCATCTCTGTTCCCATGGTCATCTGCTAAGTAATACCCCATGCAGTCTGTAACATCTTCTTTCTCCCAGAGAAGGAGGAACTAAAATGAGGGGTTCTGCACTAATTTCAAAGTGGATGCCCTGAATCAGACTACACCAAAATATACATTGATCCCAGTAATTCCTAGTACAACAGGTGTAATATCAGTATTTTTTATTACCAGTGTGTTTCCCCTGTGCAGCAGATACATCTATTTTTACAAACCTTTAAGATGCAGGGGCAACAAATGAAAAGGAGCATTAGAAGAAGACTTAGTTAAGGAAAACCAGCTAGCCTGATGCCAAGGTTTGCAGTTTTAATCTGTAGAAGCAGCAGTACACTAATCTAAAATGGTGCCATGTGGATGCTTTCCACTTTTTCTCACAAAATTGTGTTATTCCACCACTGCCCACCGGTAGCTTGCTTTGTGCCTTCTTTGTAGCATCTTCCACTGAGTCTGATCTGTCAAACCAGCCTGCAACTTTCCAGATTCATCAGTCTGTGTCACTAAGTGTATGATGTGAATTTTTTAAAAAATTGAATCCTGATGGTGAAAAGGAGAGGAAAACATTAATTGCCTCAAGTCCCTCCTAACATACAAGAGTTTACAGCTCTGCTTCCCTCAGCCTATGTGCTCACCATAGTCTCGTAGTGGGGCTGTGCTGCCCCTTGCAGGTACTTGCTGTAGCCAGGAATGCAGGCACAGTGGATCAGAAAAAGTGTAGAAAGGGTTCTGTTTCTGCACCCCATTAACTAGTCTGTACAGTTAGTTACAGTTAGTTAGTACTAGACAGTACTGAGATTATCTATAGTTATGAACATATCCTACCTTCAGGATTTCCTGCCCTCATTATGAAATGCATATAGATGCACACTAGGTCCACGATCTGGGTTTTGAGACAATAAACTGAACGGATTTCCTCCTCCTTTTTTAGTTTTGCAAGGTAAAATGATTTGTCTTCTCTCAGCTGGGCCAGGATTTCAAATGAGGATTGAGAGAATTGAGGCACGGTTCAGAGTTAGACCCAACGCTGTAACAACTTGGGAACTGTCTTTGGATGCTATTCTTGGCCCTTTCCCTGGCTCCTCCTCTGACCAAGCACTTCTCTATGTCTCTGTTATCTCTCTGTTAAAAGAAGATTATTCTGCTAGACCACTTTAATACAGGGCTTTGGAAGAGGCTGGAGAAAGCCTTTGAAATATTGATGGAAAAACCACTGCAGTTCTCACTTTCTAGAAATGTCCATATATAGCTGAACTCAGGCAGTCTCCAAATGGATTTATTTATCCTAGCAGACTGCGTGCTCAGTGGCTTTCTCCAGCAATACTCTGCTCCTCAGGTTTATATTCTCAGGGGCTGAATCTTGAAAATACCAGTTCTAAAGAACATGTTGTGACATATCTTGGCCAAGAAGTACAAGTCCCCATGTCTTGGCTTTATATCCTGTGTGTTGTCAGATCATCTAAAAGGAGCCTAATCCAGCCTTTACTATCACGGACTGGCAGCAAGATGAGATGAGCAATGCTTTGTGCAATGTGCATGCTGCACATGCATGGGTGCATGTGCTGCTGGTGATACATAGCCCTTTTTAGCATCTTCCCCCTCAGTATTTAAGTTGTTTAATATATCTATTAAATTTCAGAGAAAATGTGAGAGTGCAGAGATATTTTTCCTTGTGGGCAAACCGAAGCATGGCATTATGGGAATTTTTCCCAGTCTCTTCCTAACTTGCTAGTAGAGCTGAGGGACAGTTTAGGTCTCTTCATTCCCAGCTGTTTGTCCAAGACACTGCCCGCTGCTGTGATACTCCTCATCGCATCAGTAGTTCTGCTAGTCTGGGTGGTAGTCGTTTGCCAGAGTGCTTTGGTGAGCAGAGTGAGTTGCTGGGAGTGTAGCTGACCAAGGGGGTGTGCGTGCTCCTCCGGTAGGAGTGACACACACGTGCCATACACAAAGCATGTTTGCTACCTACCTGCCTCACATCCAAGCTTGATAGCAGTCTCACCTCCTGCCAGGACCGCATACAATGGGGAGGCTGACAGCAGCCTGCCTTGTTCCTGGCTCTGCCTTGGCACAAAAGCCCTGTGGGAATTTCTGCTCCTCCACCTCTCCTCCCCCCACCCCCCCCCACAGCGCCTCTGGGATTGCCAAGTTCCCAGAAGAGGCCATTCCTCCTGTGGTGACACCGCAGGGCTCCAGCACAGTGCAAATCCCTTTGGGAGATCCTCTTTTTCTCTTGGGAGCTTCCCAATGACACTGCTGCTTTCATCCCTGTCCCCGTTCCCTCCCTGTAGCTGCCCTCTCTGCAACACACTCACCTGCTCTCTGAACTGACCTTTCTCCTGGGAGATGTTTAGCTTCAGCTCTTTGATTTTCTTCCATGAGCTGTTGCTCATTGTCTGAAATGGGGATCAGCATCTGGATGAAGAAAGCAGAAAGATCACGTGCTGTTGTGCTTCTCACTTCCAGAGATGTAGCCAGCTGTGATGGCTTCCAGTTACCAAATGGCTATCCAAGTGACTGTAAGTGTCCTTGCAAATTTACCAAGCCTGCTTCTGGGGCTGGGCTGGGACAAGTGTAGGCTAGGCTGGTCCACAAGCACCAATGCTCTGCAAGGGGCTTGTGCAGCTTTGCCCTTGCTGGCTGGGCCACCTTCTTTTCTTACCACCAATGCCAAAGTAAACCTCGAGCAGCTCCGGTGTCAATACTTGGCCATTGCTAAGCAGAAAGGTCAGCGCCAGGAGGAATGCCGCCTGAGCCCCATGGGTACCACTTGAGCCTCCTTGGGACCTGGCCTGGAGTATCAGATCCAGGGTGATGATCTGAGGAGACAGGCTTTTGTGGGACTGCTTTCTCTTCCCAGTAAGGACATGGTTTCTTAATTTATCCCTATTAAAATAATAAATAAGGATGACTGATTTAATAAAAAATATTGGGAATAATCTTTTGACCATAGAAATTGGCTTCAGCAGCAACATTTTGTAAACATGTCTCAAAATCGGGCTTCATTCACCACATCTGTGTATTGCTGTGGCCTGGATTGCACTTGGCTGCCCTCCAGGAACCCACCTGATATCCATGGCAGGCTTTCAACAAGGAGGGAATCCAGACTGTGCAGCGGCCACTGACACCACTCATTTGACAACAGGGTTTTTTCCTAGCTTGTTCAAATGAGGGGGATATATTTTATATTCACAGTCAGCAATAACTGGAGAAATGTTCCCCTCTTTAGCTGTTATATGTGAGTCTGGGCCCTAAGGATTCCTTGCAAGAAGATGGCATTCAGCACCACAAAGAACTTGATTTTAGGTGGTGTGACTCTGTTGACCTAAATACCACCCTGTAATCCATAAATAGCATGATTAATAACATTATGATTTTTGTGGTATCATGTTCCCAAAGCAAGACTTCAGGGTCATGCTGGCTTTTTTTGTAGTCATCTGACAGAATGACTAAATTCTTTATCAAGTTCTGGTTTGTAGCTGAGAGTCTCGTGCTTCCTGATGATAGCTCTCACCGCAAGGTCCTCACTGTGTTCCAAATAATTAGTAGAGAGGCACAAGGGAAATGGACCACACAGTGCATATAGATGCCACCTACCATCTTATTGTCCTTTCTTTGCATGGTAAGGGCCAAATCCTGATGAACTACAGATTTCTTCCTGCAAGATGCATTATTCTGACTGCTCATGGACCTCTGAGGAAGTACCTGCATCTGACAAAATCCATGAAGGACCAGGACCTGTGCATAACCGCCTAATCTCACTCTTGGGGAGTGTGTCTAGCAGTGGGAATTCATTCAAGATGACTTCTTAGAAGCGCTCTTATCTCAGCACTCAGCATGCTCCTCTCTACTGCATCTGGAGGTTATCTCAACAATCGTGAATTCCAAAAATAGGTATTGGGAGTTCTTTTTGCTTGCCAGTTTTTAAATATGGGAGTTTCACATTTTCAGGTTTTTTCTCTGCAACTTTGAAGAGGCTTGAAGCACACTCCTTAGAAGAATAACACAACGTGCCTCCTTCCCCACCTCTGCCTGAACAGTGGAGACTGATGCTTAATTGGCTGAGTTCAAAGCATCGACTAGCCTGAGATGTGAGAAAATTATGTAAAGTGTTTCTGCTGGTGGATGTCTGACAAAAGGAAACTTTTTTTTATTTACTCAGAGAATGTGGAAAGGTAAGAAAACAAGTGATTTCATTTCAAGGTTTTGTCAGGGAAATGTGTTGGACTTCATATGCCTACTACTGAGGGCTTTAAGCTTCTAAACCCAGAGAATCTAATTTTTGGAAAACATGGTGAGAAGGATGGAAAGGAAGAAAACTTTTCACCAAGTAAAGTGTTGCTCCATGAATAGGGAATGAATACCAACAGAGTGTAGTAACCCAGCAAGAAAATTAATCCAGTGTGAGACTTCACACCAGTGAGTGAAATGGGTTTTTAAGATAACCTGTTTATTTTTAGTTTTGGTTTTGGTTTGAGATGGGGGGCAGTGTTGTTTTGGTGGTTTGTGAGGTTTTTTAAGTCTGCATGGGGACTTCTGTGTCCTTTAAACAGGCTATTCTGTCAGACTTGACCTCAGAGTTAAAGCAAGCCAGTGACTTTTTTATGGCTCAAGGTCTAAATGTTGCCAAGAGATAAACTATTTATAGGCTTAACACCTGACTAGGTGTTAAATAGCTCTTGCTGATAATCCTTTTGGTGCAGAATTATCACTTCAAACTGAGACTGGACTGAAAACCCAAAGACCTGGAATGTTTGAAAGGATTCAGGTAGGACTTCAGTTGCTTTTAAGAAAACGCATTTAATGCTGCTGTAAGGTAAGTGTAACTCATCATGATTACAGAGTTTGGTAATCATAGAGAGGTCCTTTGACCGTATATAAAGAACACAGGCATGAATTTACTGAAAAGAAAATCAGCTAAGTATTTAAATACAGCATTAAAACACAAATGGGATTAGCTACTATAAACAAGCCTTCTGCAAGCTGGATCTATGTTTAACAGCCTCCACTGGGTGGTGCCCCCCCTCATCCTAGCACAAATATTCCCTTGACCCCAATATATTTGTTATAAAAGCAAGAGGAATAGTATCAAAGCATGTTGGACTGATTTTCTTGTTTGGAGAAGCTGACAGAGCATAGTTGACCTCGGACATGTGGAGAGGGGTAGGTCAGGGAGCAGGACTGTATTCATTTTATAGTGTAATAAATGTTTCAACATATCACGTCTCTCTTGGTTGCCTTGCATGGGGCTCCAGGGGTCACAACCAATTTGCTGAAAAGCATTGAGCTATAAGAGTCTTTAGCCCCTTCTACTGCAATTCTAATGTTCTAATAAATAAGTGGAGAAAACCAGACTGTATCACACACAGAAGGGTGGGAGCAGAAGTTCAGACCTGTCTCCCACCCACACTGCCCCCATGCAAGCATGTGCTATGGAGCCATTTTGGGGCAAGGTTCACAGTCGTCTGAAGGGAGAGAATCCAACTGTAGTCAGGTTGGTCTGAGTCTGAGGTTTTGACAAACCTAAGTCCAGGGGGCTGAGGACATGCCTGCATGGTCTGAGAAAGTGCCAATAGGCTGTAATTTGTCCAGGCAGGTTTCTTCTTGTTGGCTCTTCCTGAGTGTTGTATGGTTGTGTGGAGCCAGGAGCACAACAGAGCTAACAGCAATCATGAAAATGTGAAGCAAGGGAGTTAGGTGGCTCAAGGTGCTTATAACCACTTTCAGTCCAGTCTGTGCTTGCAGTGATAGTATAGTGGAGATATCCAAGCATTACTGCTCTCTTCCTCTGGCACAGGAGCCCTGCTATCTGCAGTACGTGATGGGAGTCTGTAGGTCTAAGAGCTCCCAGTGCAAGGGGCATGCTTTAGATCCCACCTTCAATAGCAGATAAGCTCAGCAAGGCAGAAATGAAACACAAACTTTGTGAATCCTTTCAGCAGCTTCATGTTATCTTGGCCTAACCCAATTCCCAAACGGACATCATCATCGATCAATTGCTGTGATGCTGCTAATCTGCACTATACAGTCCCGGCTTACTTTCTTCCCAAGCACAGTTGTATTGATAAGCTGAAGAAGATTTCTGACCCATGTGCTGGTATCAGCTGGAGAAGTGCGTGCTACTAGCTCCCAGCGACAAGGCTGTGCAGATTCCACAGTCTGTGGAACTGTGCTGCAGCTATTATAGAAGGGATCTGGCTCCCTTGTACTCTAACTACAGCTTGACAGTGCTGACCGGGCACCAGGCTCAGCCCCAGGAAAGTGGGTCTGACTCGTTCCCTGCTGTTCCTGCCATCAGCTGCCAGCTACAGCCCAGCACACCTCTCCGCACAGCTGATTTTTGGTGGCTGCATTTACCACGCAAAGGCAGGCAAAGACAGTTGCTGTTATTACAGGAAAAGAGCCAGCAGGTGTCCTAAGAGGCACTTACTGTCAGGCAATGTGTCACTGGTTTTTGGTAGGAAATTTTAATATACTTCATATTTAGCAACTTTCCTCTTTAGCCTTTTCTGCCTCCAAAGAAAATGAAGAAATACACAAGACTATTTTAGAAGAGTTAGTTCGAACAGTGAGAATGAAGTATGTTGCTAAAGGTATCCTTTGATGTCAAAGGACCTTTTAATCGTGCTATGACACACAAAAAGGATTTCCATGATGTTGGAGTAGTATATAAAAATGACTTTCCTTTGAGAGGGAAATCTTTTGTAGTTCTGACAGTTCTGCCTCCCAGTGGCCTCCTGAAATAATAGTATTGCTAATAATCATAATACTTAATAGTAGCAAGCATTAACGTCCTATGGTACTAGACATAATGAGATCTACTCCCAAATATCGAGTGGAGTGTTCATAAAAGGCAGACTCAGACCAGACAGGTGCAGGCAAAGATTGCTGAGCAGAGTAGGGAAGCTGAGAGCCTTTCTGGAACAAGGGGAACTTGGCTGGCTTTATGCTAGCAAGAAAGTATCCCAGAGTGAATACCAGTGCTTTCTATAAATAGAGCAAGGGCATAACACTAGGGAGAATGAAGAGCCAGTTAAGCTAAAGGACAGAGTTGGCAGCAAAAGGAATAAAGGACCATGACTCAATTAGAAGAAAGTTTGTAATCAACTGAGAGAGGTCTTGAACTATATATCACCAGGTGTAACAGGAGCTGGGGCTAGAGCCACTGTCATTGCAAGCTACGGCCTCTTGAAAGCCCTCTGATGCTGGAGGTGTCTAAATCACCTAGCACTCTCCCTTAGGCATTAAGAGTCTTCTGGGAGCTGCAAGTTCTGTGTCCCCATGCACTCAGAGCTGCTCAGGCTGAGTAATTTAATGATTTTGCTCACACCTGAGCCCCACCAGAAGTGGCTGATATGGTGATGAGCCCCAGCTTATGTCCTGGGGGTTAAACCTGGAGGGTTCCTCACTGTGGGGCTGCAGCAGGCTCCCACATCCAGGCCCCTAGCAATGTTCAGCAACAGCTACTGTATTTTATACATGACTAGAGGAGTGGGAGGGAGTGGTCCACTGGCCACATTTTTACACAGCTTCTGTATTGACATCTAGGCTACATAACAGGGGCTAGTCCCCACTGACTGTAGGAGGAACAGAGCTCCCAAATCTTGAGTCCCCTTTGGCTATAAATGAGTATTTGTATTGCCCAGCTCAGCAGTTCTTGCAGCCATTTACTGTGTCTAGCCCAGATCTCCTTGCTTATTTTGATGGGTCTCTTTATATTTGGAATGAGGATTGTACATAATTTTTACTAACAATAACAGGGGACAAGACTTAAAGATGCAATGGGTCTCTTTTATTACCTTGATTCTGTTACCAATATTGTATTATCATTTTAATTTGTTTTATTAAATGAAAAACTGGAACAATGGAGATACATCAAGCTGGATGAGATAGTGTGCAGAGGCAGCCCTGTATTACACAGTCTGATACTGTGGCAGGACAAGCTTAGCCCTTACCTGACTCAATTTTTCCAGTTCTGCTAGCAGTTTATTTTTTTCTCCCTCTGTCATTTTATTCAACTTTACTTCTGCTTGGTAGTTTGGATTGCTCATTTCCTCTTCACACTGTTAGCATTAACAAAAATTATCAAACTTACAAGCCCTGTTCTGGCACAAAAGAAATGAAATGGTGCGTTTAACAGATGAATGAGAGACTCCATTTGGGGACTTCGTAAACTAGATTATCCAGCATCCCGGATAAATGTATTAGCTTTCAACAGATCAAATCCCAAACAATTGAATTGTCAACACTGGGAATGGGGCATGGGGGAAGATGCTTAAGTAATAAGTAGCCCCAGTGTCATTGCTGAAGCCGATGTAAAGGATTTTACAGCACAAAGAAAGATCTAGGCTTCAGTGCAAGGCTGCAGCACTGACGCAGAGGTCATGGTGAAATATGAAAGTCACTCCTGTCACTGTATGTGGGATGTGCATTTGTGAAAAAGGGAGAGAGACTGCAAGTACACTACTCTCCCCTGGAGAAAGACTATTGTTTGCAACTCCTCCCTTGCTCAAATGGACTATACCTGTTGCTTAAATTTCCTACTGATTGCAACTTGTGTGAATGTGCGAATGCTCCCCATGAACTGCCACAAGAGAGACACCAAGGGATGAAACAGGACTAAGCTCTAATGCCTGGGCTTTCCTCTCCTAGCACAAAGAGAGAAGGATGCTTACATCTTGTTGCTCTTGGCAGCCATCTCTGCTCTCCACTGGGATGTGGCTTCCATCCTCACTTTAATTTCTTGCCTTTTGGCAATGAGCTATACTGTGACACAATTGACTTTGACCTCTCTTTAGAAGTAGAGTCTTCTGGGGTGTGTTTGTGCTGCTTTCCAGCGTCTTGCTGGAGGCCTATCAACAGAACTGGCTTTGCAAGTCGGTAAAGGCACACAGCAAATCCCCTTGTGCTTGCATAAAGCCAGGTCAGAGTACAATAACTCTTTGTCCTCAAGCTGGCCAAACCATAGAATCACAGAATCGTTCCAGTTGGGAAAGACCTTTAAGATCATCGAGTCCAACCAGTAACCTAATACTGCCAAACCCACCACTAAACCATGTCCATAATATCCAATCTAAACGTCCTCTGGCACAACTTGAGGCCATTTCCTCTTGTCCTATCACTTGTTACTTGACAGAAGAGACTTACCCACACCTCGCTACAGCCTCCTTCTGCATAGTTGTAGAGAGCGATAAAGTCTCACCTGAGCCTCCTTGTCTCCAAGCTAAACAACCCCAGTTCCCTCAGCCACTCCTTGTAAGACTTGTTCTCCAGGCCCTTCATCAGCTTCACTGCCCTCTTTCAGACAAGCTCCAGAACCTCAGTGCCTTTCTTGTAGTGAAGGGCCCAAAACTGAACACAGTATTTGAAGCACAGCCTTGAATGTCAGGTTCCACCACCTCACCCTCACAGTACAGGTGTACACTTACGTGGTGACTGCAAACCTGAATAGGAGTGCAGCTGCTTTAAGAAGTTCCTGTTTTGTCAAAGAAAATCATGACACTTCCTCAGGTCATGCTAAGAGCCACCATAACCCAAGGTCCTATTCTGCCACAGCCCCCAAGAAGCATAAAGTGGAAAGAGACCCTGTGATCAGGGGTGCAGCTAAGCAGCAGCAAAAGAGACGATAGTGGGCTAGGCTGTACTTGCACCATTAGGACGGGTAAGGCTGCTGGGACACTGCCGTGTGTCTGAGAAGCCCTTGGAGTCTCTGACATCCATGGAGTTAGCTAGGTCAAGCTGGGAGATGCCCAGACGGTAGCCAAGCTTCACTCAGTGCTGTCTTTATGCTGGTTTCAGTGCACGTTGATTTAAATGAATAGTAGGATGTCACACACTGGCTGGTGTGGAGCAAACTTGCTAGATGTGGGCCTAACCTCCGGAAAAATCTAACCTGTGTGGTACGTTTAATTGAGTAGAGGGCATCCTGGTCATCTCTAGGCATTTCAGAGATGTGCTAAAGTTAGAAGATTAAACAACTCTGAAGCTGATGAACAAAAATAAACATCCTGAGAGGTCAGTGCAGCCCACCCAAGCTCTGTGGTGCCCAAGGAGTTGCCATCTCTGTCTCTTATGATTCAGGGGGATTTAAGGTAAAGAGACTGTGGAGCATTGCTCAGTGCCTACAGTTACATGGGACAAATCTGGGCAGGGGAGCTGGCCAAGTGCCAAGGCATGTCCCACTTTCTGCACCGAGGAGTGAGTACCTGAGGTAGGACTTCAAATATGTCATGAACCAAACAGGAGCTGTCCACAACTAGAGATGCTATTTTTGAAGACTTGGAGCTAAGATTTATTTCCTTGACACAGTATGTTTTTCTTCTTTATTTGCATTCCTAATTTGCTACCTTTTTCTCATAATGAATAACTGCTTTGGGGTTGCTGTATGTATAAAAAATGCATAATATTTTAATATATAATTTTCTAATATAAAATTTTCATTGAAGGAAGTCCCCATATAAAATTATGACTCAGATCAAATTTGAACACTTTGAATCTACTGTATTCTTGGCTTCCTGCACTCATGGCACTGACTCACCTTGGCTGTTGATACACCGTACTAGGGTAATTTTCCTGAAGAACAAAGTGCCATGTGCTCACTTCTCTAGGGGCCCAAACTTGGATCCAAATAACAACAGACAAACAGCTGGAAACATCTGCAGTGAGCTTGGCTGACACATGCATTGTGCATTGGGCAGCAGTTTATTTAAGAGTTGAGAGTTTGCTTTGATTTAAGGAGAGAATGTCACTCCCTGAGATTCTCTGACATACACATGAATAGGCAAAGAGATTTGTCTGGCCTTATGGATGATGGGGATGTGAGTGACACCTTTGTCCTCTTGTTCCCTGGGAAAATATACAACAGTTCGTCAAATCAACCAATGCATCATCCAAATAATGAATTTCTTACTTGATGTTTACTTGTCCATGGTGAAACATCCTTTGGCAAGCAGGCATTTTGCCCCCAGAAAAGAGTTCATAGCTGACCTTCTCTGTGTAAAGCTGCTAAAGAAGAGAGTTATCCAAGGATATGTAGAAAAAGCTGAACGTCATGTAGGACTGACAGTGTTTCTAGCCATATACCCATACTATGAGAGTAAGGAGAGCAAGACCCATCCCTCTTCTCTCAGAGTGGATTAGAGATGACTATTTCTCTTCCCATTCCCTGGGGACCAGAGGAAGGGACTGACCATACGTTAGTACTGATGATGCTAGGCCATGCAGGGCACAACTGTAGGTTGCCTTAGTTATCTTCATTTCAGGCTTCAACTCTCTCTGCTGGTGGGTAACACTACCAACATGCAACAAGTTTTTTGCATCAGTCAGGAAATTATTTGATTGGCATGTTTTTAAAAAATTAGCTTGACTTATTTGCCAGCAAAGAGTGACAAGGCAGCAAAATTAATCAGATTTCTTTTGATAATATTTCTGGTTACTGATTTTCTGTTGAGACACAATTATTTAACTCTTTGTCCAGGTCATATGATGCTCAATGATGCTGATATAAATCAAAAGGTAATTGGTTATATTAATTGGTGTTATTATCAGATAAGTTAGAAGAGCTGAGGGCAGGATTCATCTCCTTGTCTCTAGTAGATTAGTCCTCAGCATACAGAATGCAGTGATGATTTGAAAAGTTCTTTAAAAAATTATGAACTGATGACAGGGAAAGTTTAATATTCTTTTTTTTTTGTAAAGCCTGATTGGATTCAAAAGCAATTACACTGCTTAGAAACTTTATTTTATGAAGCAAGGTCATTTCAGTGATTTTTGTTATTTTAATGTTTCCTTTAGGTTCAATATTAAGTTAAATGGAAATGTAGCAAGAACTCTGATGTATCTTATTAGATTTTACTTTTTAAAGAAAGACTACACTGCATGTTTACAAACGGATCCAGAATTTGCTTCTGGAATCAGACCTTGTATGAGAAATATCAGTTTGCAATGATGAGATTTTTTTCCTAAAACACTTTTTTAACCCTGATAATAGTAATGACATGTGGTGCATTGTCATGGCATGGAACCACACAGCTCTGCTCGATAGCACATGATAGCAAAGATGAGAAAGGGTTGTGTTGAGACGAACAGAAGTGTGTCTTTCATTGCTCTGGCATCAGCACTTTCAATGCCAAAGGGGTTTTGGTCTGAGTCTTCAGACATGACTCTACTTTGAAATGTTCGGTGTACAAAATGAATGGTTGTTTTTATAAAAAAATATATATATGGGCAGGGCTCCTTATGAGGACAAAGTGGACTAAATATAGGATGAAGGAATATAAAACAGACTTGTCCAGCTTCTTGACAAGTTGGTGCAAAGATCATAACTTAGTCCTGCAGGCCAGGCAGCAAATACATTGCATCATATTGCACAATGGAGAAAGGCATTCAGGAGGCAGGCGGGTTTACCAACAGGAAGATACAATCCAGAAATTACCAATGTGACAGCCTTTACATTGCACTTCTCTTTTAAGTTTAACATCAATGTTTAACTCTGAAGATTTGAAGTTTTATAAATCTGCCAGGCCAGATCCTGATAGGCAAGATTGGCATATACATATCTATCTATCTATCTATCTATCTATCTATCTATCTATCTATCAGTATAGTTCAGAGTGTGATGGTCTCTGGAATGGATCCTTTTGGATGGATAGATGTTAAACAGTTCCTGAGGATTTTCTTCAGATGAAATGTTTGTCCTGCCACCTCTGCAGAGGTTAATTCAGTAGACACAACTGTTGGAATCTTGGAGAAAGTACCTGTTCTCATAGATTTTACAAGTGAGAAAATGAGATATGGTCCCAGCTACTCGTTTTCTACTGGGCGCAGATAAGCCTGCCAGATATGGGATGAAAAATAAGGCTTCTGTTCCAGGATTACTTGCATTCAAAATGTCTTAAGTGATCTTATGCATTTGATTTGTTTATAGTAATAAGTTTTGGAAGTCTCCAGTCTTTTATTACTGGTGGTGGAGGTCTTTGAGGGCAAACTGCAAGAGAATGGTCTTGAAACGTGCAAAACTAAAGAGCATGCCTGTTACGTTGCTGATTCTTTTGAAGAGATACTCTATTGGAAAGAAATGTTGCCAACACACATGGGTAGGACTGTGTCCCTCAAATTTTTTGCACCGTTTTAAGAAGGCCAATGGGCAAGTCAGGTAGACAAAGGCAGCTAGGCAAGTAGGTCTGTGCAGCAATTTAGATAAAGCAGGTCAATGCACATATGCATCAGAGCTCTGCAATATGTAAATAGATACGATAGTGTTACAGTTGAGGGATGGATTACATGGACTCACACACGAACAGCAGCTGCACATACTCTGTTTCCCAGATCTGTCCTAGGCTCTTCTGGGTCCAAGTCAACCAGTTGTGCACATCTGTGTCATATTATGCATGGTATTGTTCTGTCTTTTTATTTTTATTGACTCCATATTATCTGCTCTAAATTCTGATTTTGCAATGATGAATCATCTCACTGCCTTCTACAATCTCCCTTCTTCATGTTGCAAGACAGATTTAAATTCAGTCAGTGCCTACTGACATCATCTCAGTTTGGTTTTATTTTCTGGGATGCCACCCTTAAATGTGCAGCACTAAGTTTCCAGATAGAGCTTTTTCACATGTGCAGGAAATTTACTACTCGGTAATTCTTCCTTTCCATCCAAAATTCTTTAGAAACACTGCTGTTTCTGAAAATCTCCAACCAGCATGTTCCCCATAAACATAACCTCATGTGAGATTTCTGAGGAGCTCCAGTTGCTCATGATGAGTTGGGAGCACAGTAGGAGTCTTTCCCAACACACAGTACTCTATGCATGTGTATTTTGGTGACATCTCCTGCAAAGGCATGAGCAGAGCTGGAGGAGAAAAGTTTTTAACAGCCTCTGCCTGCATCAACACAATCCAGCCCACTTTGTTTTAATTGTACCAAACTACGACTTCAAGCTATATAAATTTCAAGATGGATGCAAATTTCCTTCTGATCCGCACTCAGCAGGTGGGACCTGCCTTCCCAGCCATGGCCACAGCCTCTGTTCCCCTAGCAGCCATGGCAGTGTCCAGGCAGGTGATCACAGGCTCCAAGACATGCCCTGGCAAATGTTTCTTCGTCATGTCACTATGCAGAGATCTGCCAAGGCATGTTAACAGCCTTATCTAGGCAAATATCCCTTCCTAGCCGCATATAACACCTCGCAGAGAATTTTGGCCTGAAAGCTTCCAAATCAACTGAAAAAAATTCAATATAATCAGTTCCCAGGATACCACCAAAATACAGATGTTGCCAAGAGAGTTTGAGGGTTAGGCTTAGATTTCTTTTATGTTTCAGAAGGTGCTGGACTATCTTGGTGCTGTCCTTTTTAAGACAGTTTGCATCTCCTCTTTGCATCTCTGTGTGCATGTGTATATATATACTGCAGTGGATGCAGAGATACACAGATTTTATATTTTTTTATCTTCCTCCAAGCTGCAGTTCTCTCAGCAGTATTTTGTTTGATTTGCACAGCAAAGTGTGGTTTCCATCTACAAAGTAAGCAAAAGGGTTGCAGAGTCCCATACTTAGGCCATTTTAGTTACATGTAGTTGTAGCTTTATTTTTATCTAGTTTCTTTCAGTTCTTTGCTAATATACCTACTGTACTGCTATTTTTTTATGATTATTTTTTCCTGAGGATGCTTAGCCGGTACAGAACTCTGACTGTTCATCCACGATAGTAAAGGCGTGTACATCCTAAGACAAACTCTTTTTCTGCTTGCTCCAATTCAGCCAAGCCATCTGCATAATGCACACATATTTTTCATTATTTATTGATGCTTTGCCCAGACAGAGTGGTGGTCCTGTGTACAAGGTCATCATCAGGTCCTTTACAGGTCTATTTGCAATTGTGGTTGTCATTTTGTGTCAGCAAATTACCCTGAACCATATGGGATCAGCAGAGAACTTTTCACTCATCTCCAAAGAAAGAGCCTGAAGTCTTACTGTTTGTTTCTTACTGCACATAGGCTATTATTCTGGAGCTCAAATGGAAAAGTGCTAATATGTCATCAGAACTTCATATGGCAAGTCAGTGTATGTCATCTCCATGTTACTTTATTTCACAGATCTGAAACACAGTTTTAAAACCTTTTGATGAAATGTACATGCCTCTCCCTGAAATGCTTCTTCTCCTCAGCCTGAGCTGAACCTTCTTTGAAAACAAGTAAGTACACTTCCACTAAAATAAACAGGGATATATTGACTTCTAGTTACTAAAGATCTGCTCATTCTATAAATAAATAAATGCAAACCACTCTGTTCCCTGGCCTCGCCTGTCAATTCTGCAGCATACAGTGAAGAACTTAAGGATGAATGGAAAGCATCTGGAAGTAGAGTTTTAGCTATGAGAAGGAATCCTTTATCAGAAGAAAGCTGGAGAAAGCCCACACTTTTTGTAATATTTTCCCCAGCTACTCTCTTGCCACACTAGTTTGTACCTGGCATGGATATGTCAGGTAAAGGACTTCACTGTCTTCACCCAAGTACAGCAGATTTCCAGTAAGATATTTGTACATGGGTGCACACACATGCAAAAAGAGGGAGTGCTTCTTCATGTGTGTGTTTTGCATGACAGGAGGGTCAGAAGAGACAACAGTAATTGCAGCAGGGAACAAAAAGGTTGGTAATGCCTGGTTGATCAATTGTGTGTGTAGTTTCCAATGTGTTATGGGACCTTAGTGGGTTTTGATTGATTCCTGTGTCCTCGCTTACTCCAGTTTGACTCCATCAACTTATCTGATACTGGACCAATATAGCTGAACATACCACAAAACCAGAATTGGTGCTTATGCTTTGTAATACAGATGTGATGCAGCGCAGAAGCAAACGGATACTGATGCTAAACGTGTGGTATGGATTGTGGTTGCAAAAGTAAATTAGGAAGACAGTACTCTCAATTACTTCAGTGGTTTCTGTTAAATCTTTCTCTTTTAAAAAATAATAATTTGTTAATACAATTATTATTAAATGCTCCACTCCTATTCATACCCCGAGCAGGGAGCCAATAGCCAGAGACATTTCACAACACTGGTGAAAATTTACACCATCAATCACTTTTTTGTGATAAGATTGTTTTGGCTCTTGCCAGACACAAATGTGGCTAAGGCTCTGCTGGTGCCATGAGCTGCACCGGCTGCCCCGGTGAGAGTGCTGGCATGCTCATGAAGAGCTTCTGCCTGCAGAATTGAAGTCTGGAGGCATGTATGAGGTTTGGGTTTGGTTTTTTTTTTTTATTTGACTATGTTTTAAAGCTAGCCACAGTTTCCTGTGCAAGTTGAACTCAGTGTTCGCAGCATGCCCCGATGTCATTTCTGTGTGACTCAACGTGTCAGAAGCGAGGCTGGTGCGTGCAGCCTTGATTTCTCCTGGTGCCTGGCTCACAGTGCCAGCATCCTCCTCTGATGGAGCTTCCTACTCCTGGTGTTCAAAGCCACATGTGGGTCTCTGCTGGTACACAGCAAGAAGTTGTCAGAAGTTTGACAACAATAGCACAGAAGTGTGCTATTTGTGGCTCTGGAACTTGTTGCTTCAAAATGTCACGAAGATAAAGAATTTAGCATAATTTAAATTCGGCTTCAGTGTTACATGAAAATGGCACTGTTGACAAGTAAATAATCAGAAAAATATTTGGAGAGGTTGCAAAGTGCCAGGTTTTGGAAATTTAAATCAATTTTTATGAGCAAGCAGGATGTCTCTGAGGGGAACAATTTATCCTGCCAGAAGTTTCTTGCAAATGCTCCTAAACCACCACTGTCAGAGTCAGCCTATGTGGTCTACTTAAGATGACCACTGGTCTGACTGAATTTTAGGTGCCAATCAACAGAAAATAAGATTATATCAGAGATTAATCCATGACATGTAACTGTGACCACTAATGTGAGAGACATGATGTACAATTGCAGCAGAGAAAGCAAAACCATTTTCATGAAAAATAGAACGTGCCAACCAAGAAATGACTCATTCTTTGTGGCTTTTCACTAAAAGCATATTTGACACTCTGCATGCACCCAGATACACTCATATATAGTGTGAGGAGCTTAAGACACCTGAAGTTGTCTCCCCATCTCAGGTCAAAAGGAAATTACTCATTAAAGGAAAAAATGGTAAAGCTTTAAGGAGCTTTGAAAAGCGTTGTGCTGGCATGCCCTCACAGCAAAGTGTTTTGATATTGGGAGAGCAAGCATGAAATGGATGGATAGATTTCCCTACACTGACATGGTAACATGCCTCGCTCTGGTCCCAAAAGACTGTCTCATTCCAGGGTACAATTTTTTTAGCTGAGGAGACCAGGCAGTACCCACTGTAGCCAATGATGTGATCTATCATCCTGACCCCACACCCAGGCCAAGCCAGCACATACTCCCATCAGCTACTAGACAACAGTTAGGTATCAGCACTTTCCATTTAAGCGGGAGTAGCTTTAGCCTAGTGACCCAGGGAGTTGTTTGTATCCCATTTCCAATGCCTTGAAATAAAACCCTCTCCTTTCTCAGCTGCCACACCAGAGTGTTGGTTCCCACACTCCCCCAGTGCCTGACCAGCAGCACTGCTCACTGCCCTGGTGCTCTCAGTGCACCCTGACAACAAGTTGATTTGCATATTATGGCTGTTGGCTTCTCCACTTGATGGCCAGCAGCATTCAGCATTTTCTGTCTCATCCCAGTGACCTCTGCCAGGTTGTAGCTCCAGAGTCATGGATGGATGGTGACTCTGTGCACCAGCTGGGGACCTACAATGACATTTCTGCAGCAAGGACCCATGGAGGCTGCTAGCTTCTCACACCAGAGGCACGCTTGGCATTGGTAGCCATCACCCACATGTGGCCAGTGTGCTGACAGCTCTGCCATCCAAGACCTTTCCTTATCAGCAAGGTGGGACTAGATAAATACCAAAGAACAGAAGCATGGCAGCAGCTCAAATGGAGAAAATATATCCTTTTTATCGTTACAGCTCCCAGGAACATCAAGACAACCTGGTTGAAGTTCAGCTCTTTACTCCAGCCTTCATCTGTGCTGTCATGCTTGTTCTCATCCTTATGGATGTTAAACAGAGTTTCCATCTCACTTTGTGATTTTGACACTTGTACAGCAGGTTTTTTTTCACATTGCTCAGGTTTTCCCCAGAGCTATGATCTCCAAGCACAGTTCAGGAAGCTAATGATGCTTAGTCTGGAGATCTGGGTCTCCCTCCCTCAGCTATGCTAACTGGTGTGAACTAGCCCTGTTATAGCTGAGGAAACCATGTATATAGCAAGCTACTTCTTAACTGTGAAAAAAATCTGTCCTCTTCTAGGCTTAGGCTGGGAGTTTTAACAGCCATGTAGCTCTGTTCTTGAGGACAAAGAGATCTCTTGCTTTGATGGGAAAAATGTCTACAATTTTTTTCATAATTCCACCCTAATTTACCTATTCACATCCATTTTTAAGATAATCCAAAACGTCATACATAAATTACTATGGGACAGTAATTACTACTTGATACAAAAAAGAGGACAAATACAGAAAAATATTTTTTTCTGTCTTCTTGCTTTTAGTGATGTCTCTTCCCTCAGTGTACTTATGACTCTTATTATTCCACTGTCTGCTTACCAGCTTAGTAGATAGAGTCCAGAAGCCTGCTGAATTAGGTAAGTGGTAAGTGTACAGTTATTTTTAACTGAGTTGAGCATTACATGTTCGTATGGCATGTTGTGCAACAGATATATACTGGTGTCATATGACATTCTGTCCAGACACTTGTCCTAAATTTAGCTCTAAATTTAACCTGAGAGATGTAGGGCAAATAATTAAATGTCAGCCCTGCAAAACAAACCTGTTGCCTTGTGATTTGAACTTAAAGGAGGCATAAACCTCTGGTCCTCTCTCATGTGTACTAAAAGCGGTCAGTGCAGGACAACAAAGCTTTCTCAGTGGCAGTGTAAAGGAAGTTTATTTGATTAAGGCTTCAGATATTGTATTTATTACATATGAATTTGACTGCACAGCAAAACCAGCACTAGGTAAATAGAGATGATGGTGTAGTGCCCAGGCTGTAGTGCCCAGCCTATTCTGGTTCTTTTGCAGCTCCTCTCTGCACAGCAACTGATGATGTCCCAGGTCTGGCGATCTCATTGGGGGAGCAAGCTGGCATAGCATAGCAGGAGTCTTAGCAGGGACTAAAACCACCCAGTTCTCCCTGGGGCTGTGCATAGGAGGGTCCTTCTACACCCTACCACTCTGGTAGCACCTGCTAGCCTTAGTTTAACTCCAAGCACATAGAAAGCTGTAATTCCTTGAACTTTGTTGTACTCCAAGCTATGGACATATCTGCAAGCTGCTGAATTTAGGTAGGGACATCTTTTAATTTTCAAGGGCTCTTTATCTGTGGCAATAGTAAAGCAAAGACAAATCCATACCTAGAAAACCTGTTGTTCTCATGTCATTGAGACAATGGAAGGAGAGAAATGCAACAGCTCTTATTGCATACTGCAGGCACAATAATTAGAAACAAATTAGTCTTAAAGGAATTAGAGGGTACCAGAGAAATGAATCAAAAGAGACTTTGTTCATAAACTAGTCTAAGGGGTTGAATGGAGAGGTAAATGCCCATTGTGTATTTCCAAAGACTGCTTTAAAAAAACTGTGGAAATAGATTTCACTTTTCCATTATTGCTGTTTTGGAGCCTCTATTTTTGCTAGGAAATTCACTCCTCACAGCAGCTTGTGTCTCTTGTTGCCTTTCTCATCCCACTGCTCCCCTCCAAGAGCCTTAGAGCAACAGGATTGCAGCAACATCTCTGAATTTGTAAATTTTGTAAAGGTCAAGAAAAAGACACGTCTTTCATTAGAATTCTTACTAACATACATTATGACATAAGATAAATGATATTTGCACAGCAAAGAGTAACGAAAAGATAATGTTTATGTTTTCCCACTTCCTCCGAGGAACATGTATTTCTTTATATAGTCTTAGGGCTGTGTTCACTTTGTATTAGCATTTCATGTTCTCTCTGACTGATTCCTCTTTCGCTTTGAGTGAATGGATGTGACCTTATGATGACATTTGCAGAGAGGCAGTGACTGCAGTAGCTATATGGTCTTCCAAAGCTAACTGGCAGGGCAGGTGTGGGCTGAGTCATCAGATACACAAAATGGGGCTTAGGACCCTGGATACTGGGTATTCTGTTTTGCACTCATGTTATATTTCCAGAGGAGTGAGGACTCCATCTTGATCGTATCTGAAAGGCAAAAATGTTTTAGTGAGGAGCCACTGTGCAGAGCTGGAAGTCATACGTTCAGCCAAAGTCCACTCTGGCTCGGGGCGGGGGGGTGAGTCAGCAGCCCTTAGAGTGGGATAAATCCCTCCTAAAAGAGGAATTGTGTTCTTAGTAGAGTGGTCTCAAAACACCTACATCTTTCCAGCACAGAAGTATTTAGGCAGTAGAGTCAGAAAGAAATAATGTATGTTGTATTCCTTACCCCTGGGCACGTGTGACATCCTGCACCTTTTCCTGTACAAGTGCCTCTGGCTCCTTGCCTCTCTCAGAGTACTGTGGCCAAACCAATCATTACTTCTTGCAAAGGAAATTGAAACCATGTTCCCCTGTGCGAGTTTCTGTCTTCTTGTTGTTTTAATGTGAGTTGTGTAGCAGGAAGCAGAGGAAAGTTGCTTTTGGTTCTGCCGTTTGCATTTAACCTTTGGGAGTGTCTGATGGAAGCGCAGCATCACAACACTAAATGCAGAGCTCTGCTTACTGCAATGTGATGGCAAAAGGTACAGTCTATGGCTCTCAGTGAAAGACATCACCCAAAACATCTTACTGTCTTTCTACAGTAAAGAAATTCAGACAAGATATAAATAATAAGGGAAAGGTTCCACGTAATCGGTGCACAAAGCATTTTACTGTTCTGTGACAAAGTATTATGAGGATTTTCTGTCCAGGGACTGTTACTGTCACAACTAATCAGAATTTTTTTTCTTTTAGAACAGCCACCCATGAGCCAAACGTTTGGATGCAGCTGAGTTAGTCATCGTTGGTAGCTATAGGCTATGGACAAGAATACATCTTGTGCTCATGTCCTTCTCACTTGCATTTCATCATGTGATGGCACATCTACGGCAGTTCTGTGCACAGAATGAGTGTAACAAGATCATTGGTCTCCAGGATACACAAATGAACTTTGATTTTTTTCATCAACCTCAGTTGCCTGATCCAGTTGTGTAGCTTAGTAAAGCTGAAGGGCTACTTAATTCAACTAATGGAAGTAGAGACTCCAAACAAATCCAAAAATTAAGGAAATGTTAAATGTGCATTCCTAACGTGACTTCTGCTGGCTATTTTGAGGAAACATAAAGAATAAGGTGAATCTTGCTGTTCATTTTTCCATTTATTCTTTTCCTGTGGTCATCCTTCTTTGCCTTCACTCAGATTCAAATCTCTTTTATTGTACCCTGTTTGTGAGACCCTAGCTGACTCCCCCATCAGCAGAGTAGGCTATTTCCATAATTTTCTATTTAAAGAGAAAATAAACAGATCTAATATGCAGTGTTCATGTTTGAAATCTGTTCCAGAAAATAGCATAACTTTATGTATTTATTTTGCAGGTGACATTTTGTAACCCCTTGGAATGTCTTGGGGTTAAGCTGAAAACGCAGATCTATAACTGTTCATGCCCCAGGGGAAATATTAGCAAATCTGATGCAATGCTAATATACCATAATGATTGTTATTATTATGTTTTGGATGTGTTGTAATAAAGCCACAGCATTGTTTCATTGGAAAAAAAATTAAACCCCCAAATGTATCATTTAATTCCCGTATAGTAATATTTCTGTAATTAATATTTCAAACTGCTATGAGATGTTCCTCTGAGCATATCAAAGTATTTCACAGGTACTAATTAAATAAGGTCTTATTCGTCAATCTCTATCCATATAAGTAGTATTTTTGGCTTCCCAACTGCAAGGAATTTTGGACTCGTCTCTGAAGTTAATGCATTTGATTATTTCCTCTTCACTAATGTAGAAAATAAGACACGAGTTAAATGATTTACTCAAGACAAAAGGAAGAGTTTGTGGTATCTGAAAATAGGTCTTCTGAAGCAGAGTCCTGTGCTTTTATTGGAAAATGGTGCTACAGCATTCATAAGAGCTCCAAATACATCAAAGGAGTGCACAGGGAATGTGGGAGGGAAAGGAATTCCAGCGTGCTTGGTGTGAATGGCATGGGAAACCCCTTGCAGTGTTTATAGGCAATGGGACCTTGAGCCCCAGTATCTTTTTTTACAATTAAACAGTCTGTCCTGGAAGATACAGGAACCTTTGCCTTTTTCAAGCATGAATCTGCATCACAGTGTCAGCACTTTTCCTTGAGTTCAGTGGGACGTCAAGCTGGCCTTAAGAATGCCAAAGGTGTGGATCTGATGAGAGACTGCCAAAAGGTAAGTAGAAGGGTTAAATGTGGGAGATATTCTCTCCTGATTTTAAACCAAGGCTGGTTACCATCTTAAAGAAGTATCAGGGAAAAAAGGGGCAGGTGTTTTTTAAAAGTCACGTAGGATTTGCTGACATGGTATTGAAGGCATAAAAGTTTCACACCCTCTTGGAGATGATATCCAGGGCTCCTTTGCCTACCACAGTAACTGATGAATGTCCTTAACTTTGGGCAAAACAACAGCCCTAACACTAATGAGGGGCAGATGGTTCTGCGCGCAGCAGGGAAGGCAGACATGTCATGTGCTGGCCATCCTGCCATGCCACAGCAAGTCAGAGCGAGGAGCAAGTATGGAGAGGGAATGATGCTGGTCCTGAAACACCCAACAAGTGATGCAGGTGAGTTGGAAGGGGTCATGTATTAGTGGATTATATGGTCTTGCTAAACTGGTTCCTTTCAGGATTGCTATTGCTAAGCCTTAGAGGAGGGTGTTTATGCACTGACAGGGTGAGTGCAGTCAGCCTGAGGCTCAACAAGGTACTCCGAAAGAAAACCAGACCCACTGCAATCTAGACTTTATTGTCTTTATATGCAGTGTTTTGCCATAGGAATCAGTGAAGCAGGAGCTGAAGGAAAAGGCATAGGCATCATTTTGATACCGTATTATAGTTTCCCTTCATTCACCGTATGAGATGGACAAATTTACAGAAACCTTCCCAAACTGAGTATTATCCCCACATTCCAGCTAATCCAAGTGTCAGTTTTCCTGTATGTGCCTGACTGTTCTCTTCCAGCTCATCCCTGGATCACTGCTATCTCTTCATTGGCCAGCTTGCCCTCTGCCAGATGTGGGAAAGGTGGCTACCACTTCACATTTATGGCCTTGAGGAGTCTGAGAGAGGGTCTGTCATTCACATTTACATGATACGAGAGTAGTTCTTTTCCACTAGTAAGCTCTTACGAGTACTACTTGGAACAGATTCACAGCTGCTTTTGTCATCTTTTGGAATCCTGAAGTCTCAAACTTGCAGCCTTAAAAATATATAAACCACCCTAAACCATCAGTAAATACCCATGTAATGTTTGGCTGTTTTGTTTAACAAGCAACAGCTAAAAGAAACCTAAATGGGGCTCCCTTCTCCCCAAGTAAATATAACTCTCCAGGACAACATATTTTACTTCAAAATTATACAGCAAGTTTTTTCTTCTTCTTTATGTTCCAGAAACATGTCCATATATGGTCTACTTGTCAGGGACAATAAATAATGATGTAATAGAAAGGTCAACTTTGTGTCATTTAGCTACAGGATGCTTGATGAAGTGAAGTTCTTCAGATAATGCAACAAAGAAGAACTTTAGGCCGGGTAAAAGTTTCTGCTGTGCATCTTCAACCAGGAAATCTGAGATTCAGAACAACTTATATTTTGGCTTCTATTCGCTGATCATGGGGTGATCCAGAAATAAACTCCAGGCTTCAAAGCAAGAGTGTTTCAAAGCTGTCCTGCAGTTGATCGAAACATCCAGGCAAAGCAAGGAGATGAATACCAGCAAGGATTTTCTGAATTAAGATTTAATCAAGGAAATAACCCATTTCAACAGTATTATTACTCTTATATTTCAGAACAAAAAGGTAATCCAAATATGCATGTTTAGAACTTTTTTAGCTGATCTGTCAGTTTGTTATGTCTATGCAAATATTTATCCCTATAGCAGTTTTTAACCTAGGACACTACACAGTTTTGTGAGTTTTTGTGATTTGATTTTGCTTTTTTGTTTATTTTGGTTTTTTTTTTAATTTCAATTAAGCCATAAAATACTCACTTGTGTTAAATAGAACTGTAGCTCTGTTATTTCCTTATTTTTCCTTTACTTGCAGATAATGCTTACATCTCTGTCCCTAGAATAGCTTGATCAGAAATAATTGTAGTTACAATATGCTAAGGTACAATACAGTATGCCAGGCACAGCGTGAAGGAAAAAATGACATGAGCAAATTATTTCTTTCTTTTATAAATTTCCAGTTGGTGTAACATGAAGCTAATATTGCACTGGTTGCTGAGTGAATTAATGCTTTCTGAGAAGAAATAAAAGCTTGCAGGTGTATGCATTTCCAGTAAAGAATTTGCTCAGAAATATGATTTGATGGCATCATAACATATGCCAGACGGATAAATGACCTGTTTTGACAGCTGGGGCTGGACAAGGGAATTTGTTTGCTTGGTGGGTTCCTTCGGGGAGCCTGGCTTTGCTCCTTCGGCACTAGGCTTGAACTTGAGTAGTTTGCATAAGTTGTCATTATAAGGTATGTTTGCCTGTTGCCACAGCCAGACAGCCTGAGATGTCATTCTTCTGCTGTCTCAGCTCTGGCAGATCTGATGGGCACCGATATCTTTCTGCTTATAAAAAAATCATTTGCTGCCCTGTAGTAATTATCCAATATAATATCCTTGGAGAATGGCAAAGATTTATCTGGAAACTGGTCTAAATACAGCAAAAAATGCAAGTATTTTAAAGGCTGCAAACTGCTGTAGTTTCCATTGCCAGCAGAGGATCTGGCCTGAAAGGTGGCACAGTAAGAGCTGAAGTGGAGGCTTGGTTTACTGTGAAGACTTCCAGCCATGCTTTACCTTCCCCATGTGCATGCTCCTGCTGCTTTCAGAAGTAGAGGCAAACACGTATCTACAGAAGCTGGGGCTCAATCATTCCTTGCAAAAGGCAAACGAGCAAGCTGTTCCCCTTCTCTCCCTTTTGCAGCTCCAAAGACATAGGTATTTTTTAGAAATGTGGTTTATCGCACCCTGAGCCATAAATACTGAGGTCCTGTATTGAGTTACAAGCTGACTGGGGCAAACTCAGTGCAAAGACAGGCAAAGTCCCTGGCTCTGCTCCCCTGGTGACCTTGTCATTCACCTGCCACCCTTCTGACAGCAATAAGTAATTCTGCTAATTCTACTGCCTGGGATCTATTGAAGGAGGACAGGCAGCCTTGCTAAGCTTTTCTTGAAGGAAGTGCTATCAATGGGGACCAGTTGTTTCAGATGCTAATGGTATTGAATAGTGCAGTTCTGCATGTCCAAAGCCAGCTCTAATCCTTGTTGTTTATTTATGTTGCATCAGGGATCAGAGGCCCGTTCTCCCAAACACTGCATGTTGACAGAGCCTGTAGTCCAAATATAATAGCAACCTAATTGTGTTTGTCTATGGCTTTTGTCATAATGTGAGTGGTTACTAGAAGTCACCCTGGTGAGTTGTACCTTTGGCTTCAGAGATCCGCCAGGTACAGCTGCTCATTAACACAGGGCAGAGCATCACAGTCCAGCCCCGGCACAAGTATTTCATTCCTAACCTTACCTTCTGGTCACTTGATGCCGCTAAGCTTGTTACCTCTGTATGCCACAGGCCTGATTTCTACATGTAAATAAACAAACTCTAACTGAAATTGGGATGGAAAATTCAGAATCAGCATCAGGCCCTGTGTGGAAATGATGATAAATTTAGATCCAGAAGATCTTGTCAGATTGACCTATTAAATGACAGCACAGGCAGCAGTATCCTAAGAAGTGTCTCTGCCAAGAAAGATCGCTAGTGAAGCCATTCAGACCTGAAGACAGAGTGATCTCTAAGGAATAAGGAGGGCACTATGCCTACAGCCTCAAGAATCAAGTTCTGCTCTTAAAGTAGATGCAATGCTGTGTGCTACCTGCATGTGAGGATGGGCTCTTGGAATGCCAGAGAAATGCAGCAGATAACCAAACATTAAAACCTCCCCCAAAACCCTGAAGTTAGGGTAAATAGTAAACCCAGCATTTAAGTTATAAATCTGATTCTGATACTTTAAACCTACAGTAAGCAGGCTTAGAGCAAGCAAATAGGTTTAAGCTGCATTTAGCAAGACCACTTTGGCCAGATCATTACAGAAAGTGGAAAATATTTCTCTTAGAGCGCATTAGTCTTGTGGGCTTTCATAAGGCCATGGTTGGTAGTTTACCACTGGCCTCAGATAGGGTAACCTTAGCCCTGCTGTGTCAGCTGAGCCGGGGTAGGTCTAGTGGCTGCAGCAGCACCAGGTGATGCCACCCAGCCCAGCCGCAGCGAAAGAAGTTTGAACGGAGCCAGGCTGCATTGCATTAGCGTCCAGCGGAGAGCACACACTGGGCCTGTGACGGCAGCTCAGCTGGCTCACTGTGGCTTGTCACAGAGATAACTTGAACCAGTGCCTGAGCCCTGTGGCTCTACATCTTCAAACAAAAGCATCTCCAGGTGGAAGGGAAGGGTGGTGGCTCTGCTCTGCTTCACTCAGGGCTGTTGCACAGGGAGGTGTAGGGAATAGGCACACATTGTGCACCCTACAAAACTCAGTCACACCACATAGGTCAGTCTGAGCAAGGGGAGACAGGCAATGGGATGCAAGAACAGCTTCAAGCCCAACTAGAACAGTCTCTGCAAGGATTCAGGACAGCCAAGACTGTCTCTGGCTATCAGGATGGGCTCAAAAGCTCCTGCAGCCCCAGGATGTGACCCTCACACCTTCATCGATGTTGTGCCAGTTAGATGAGCAGAATTGAAAGGTTTCTCTATTTTGGGCTCTACAAAGTTTCTTCCTGCAGGATGAGTCAGTGGCAGGAGCTGCAGCCAACACTGTTGCTTCTGTACTCTGTGGGTCTCCTGTCAAAATGTTTAGATTAGCGAGGATCACCAACATGCAGTTCTCCCTTTTCTCTATAAGTGGGTGGGATCCAGTTAACACATACAAAGAATAAGAGGGTGAAATAGGAGTAATCCTCAAATTCAAAATCTTCCTTTTCCCTCCCTATGCCTTAATAAGATGTGAAACTAAAGAAAGAGTGAGGGGAAGATGTACAGAAATGGCCTTTATACCTAGATCCATTGGGGATTTAGTGAGGCACGAAAATAAGTTAGCTCTTTTGTGCCAGACTGTAGAGTTGCATCGGCAGTGGTCTCCTGTACACTCCTCAAGGCCCTGACTAGCCCAGGAAGGGACTTCAACACCCAGCTCAGAAGCACGGTGAGGCTGGACCTACTGTCTGCTCTGCCTCCTGTACAGTCAAGATGCCAGAGGTGAGGCCAGGGAGGATGAAGAGGAGGGATCTGTGTACCAGGCTCCACTGGTTCAGGTTACCCCCGGTTTCATTGCCACTCCTGCCTCCTCTGAAGAGTCGTTTGCATCACCTCCATTAAGAGCTTATGATCAGATCCTGCCCTCTCTGCTGACTGCTTAGTTTAGGTCTCTGAGTCACCACCGGGCCCAGGTCCCTACATTTAAGCATTGCAGTGCTGGATGCTGCAGACAAACCCTCTGACTCCAACCTGTGGATTTCATACATCTGCAGCGGACCAGTTACTAAGTGAGTACCTAGGCTGATGGACTATGAAAGTGCTGCCCAGCATGCCAGGAGCTGAGCAAGCCAAGCAGCAGCAGAAGGTGCTGGGAAAACAAAGCTGTGTCACGGTTCTTGGCCAGCCACTGGCTGGAGCATAGCCAAAGACAGGTACTGGAGAGGCTAGAGCGAGGGCTGGGCATCGGTTCTGTACAGGAGCTATCAGTGGCTTGGTTCCTTGGGGCAGTGAGGGTCATAGCAGAGCTGAGGCACACCGGATCTCACTGGAGAAGGTAACCAACAGCAGCCGTTAGAGATCTGGCTGAAAATTAACAAAAAGAAAAAGCAACAAAATTGGGTTGCATTATTTACAACAACAGAAGGTTGTATTTTGTCAGTTTTCATGGCTATAAATTACATGCTTTGTTGACAAAAATCATAAGTCAGTCTGAAATCTGTTGGGCTTCACTTTACCCTGAACGCTCCCTACTTCTTCTGGGGTGTGCTTGGAGCCTGAGGTGGCTCTTGATATGCGAGGTATCACCATTTCTGAATGAAAAAGCTTAAAACCAAGTTTTAAGTTAGCCAGTTACAACTTGACTCAAGCTCTTGCAATTTCTTCAAACTGTATTAGTTTTGGAATTCTTTTTTTCAAGTTATGGTTAAAGAAACAAACATGAGTGTCTTGACATGCATAGATATGGCTCTGTAGCTATTATTTCCTCCAGGTCAGGACTATGTCTTGGTCATGCACGTGGCACTGACCAGAGGACTGCCAGAGCACGGCAACTTCCTGGCATGAGGCTCGTGGCATGCTGGATGCCACCGCGATTGACACGAGTGCGTGTCCCCAGAAAGCCAGGCTGCCCTGGGATCTCGGTGAGCTGGGAGCAGAGCCCCAGCCCGCTGGAGGGAGCAGCTGCACAGGGAAGGGGAGCTGAAGGGTTTGCATGTCAGCAGTGCCTGGGTGGTGAGAGGCAGGAACTGGCAGTGGGAGCCTGGCTGGCTCTGCCATCCTCATGCATGTGGCTCTGCCGGGTGGCCAGGCTCAGTAGGACTCAAGGCTGGGCAGGGCAGGACAGAGCTGTGGGGAGCTGGAGACCAGCCCTGCTATGGTGTTGCTGGGACAGGGACTGATAGCCCCAGGGGTGAGGACAGGCAGCTTTGTCAGCAGCCCCACTGGTGCACTCAGCCCGCCCCTCACCTCTCTGCACCTGGGGCACATGCCTCCACTGTGCCCTTCCGCTGGCTCCTGTTCCTGGCCATGTCCTCCTGGGCAGCTTGTACTTGTTGCTCCTCATCCCAGTGTTCTCCATTACTTTACGTAGTTCTTGCTCAGCGCTTATGAGTAGCAAACCTATTCCCCCCTGGCCATCATCTGCTTAAGAGAGGCAAGCTTTTCTATCTTCTCCCATGAAATACGTCCCTTATTGAACACTGGTGGCCAGGGTGCCCTCTGTCAACTGAATGAGATCCTGCTAGTGCATTGGTACCATTCATAGCATTAGTACTTCCCTATCACTGCTGAAAATACTGAAGTATTTTGTACTGTCTTTGCCTTTTTTGAGTCCACACTGCGGTGACGATTCACAGTCAATCTGTGAGTGCTGAGTATGGCTTGTTTCCCCCTTCTCTCATTTCCAACTCTCAACTACCAGTTTTTAGAAGAGTCTGACCATAAGTCTTAAAGCTCATGACCTTGAACTTTGTTCTGTGACAAGCAAAAAA